>LAPY01005412.1:10526-22082 GCA_000970635.1 Eragrostis tef | reverse complement strand
CACGGGGCAAGATGGTGAGGCTGCCGTACACGACGGCGCTCACGACGCTGTTCAGCTACGGGCTGCTCTTCGCGTTCGGCCAGCTCAGGGATTTTTTCCGCAAGTTCATCGACTGGTTCAAGGCCAAGAACGTCAAGGTGCGCGGGGGCAGCCGGCCGAATTCCGCCTCTCCCCGGCCGGATCCGGGAGATTTCGTCGTAATTTTGAGTTGTTTCTTGATAGATGGCTGATTCAGGAGTTGGTTCGATGCAGGGATACGCGCCGATCTGCCTCGGCCTTGAGGATTTCTACGTGCGCCGCCTTTACCTGCGGATCCAGGTGAGGATTTGAATTCTTCTTGGTTACATACAGGCATCCTAATTCATCGGTGCATTTGTGTGTGATTTGGAAGTGCTTGGGATGACAGTCTGGCGAATTTATTGGTGGCTGAATGTATTCTGTACATTAGCATGATATAGTTCGATTTTCTTTCTTTCTTTTTTTTGCGAGAACGATTTTTCTTTTCTTTTCTTTTCTGCAAGTAATTTTGCAGCGAACTGCATAGTTAATCACTTTATAGGAATTCAGACCCCTGTATACTTCTATGTTCAGAGGAATAGATTTTTGTTGCTTATCGAGTAATTATGGATGCAAATACCTTTGATTTTTTTTTGTGGTTTTATTCCTGATTACGGGGATCAATTTTATGTGGCAATGCTGTTTGCCTAATTCTTTCGTGGTTTCTAATTACATCTACTAAAAGAAATACATTAGTGGTACATAAAGATCAGGCCCAAAGCAATTATCAAAACATGTTTTGTGTTTAGCGGTTTTCTTCTTTTGGCTGTTTGAAAGAAGGTTGGGGGAAAAATGCAGACGTCTTGGATAGCCAGTTCTTTTATGTTTCTGTGGTTATTAATTGGGTGTTATCTAGTCACATAGTCCCATGCTCTTTTGAGCTAGATGATTTGAGCTAAATTTATCGTGCTACACAAAATTGGATTGGATTCTGCCAAAGTATATTTTGAATTTTATGACAAGATTGTCTGTTATATAGTTTATTCATCTTTAATTGCATTGGATATTAACCAATCAACACTTGTTGCATTTCAGGACTGCTTTGGTAGACCGATTGCTAGTGCACCAGATTCTTGGTTTGATGTTGTTGAGCGTTACTCAAATGACAACAACAAGACTTTACAGTAAGCTCTCCTAACACCTTTTCATTTGATTGTGGGAAAATCTTGGGCAACATGCCAAATAAACGAGCGTAGTCAACCTTACAAGTTGCCAAATGACCCCTTCCAAGTTAGTTGACTTTGATAAAATAAGGACCAAACTAACTACAATGGTATAATTTCAACTTCACCTCACGCTCTCACTAATTTTGCAGGAGGACATCAAATACCACTAGATGCCTTAACCTAGGATCCTACAATTACCTTGGATTTGCTGCAGCAGATGAGTACTGCACTCCACGTGTTATTGAGTCTCTCAAGAAATACTCACCAAGCACCTGCAGTGTCCGTGTTGATGGAGGTATACCTAAATGATCATGACTTTTTATCATTTATTAAAACTAAAATTAAGGAAAACTAAATTGATCGATCTCTTGCCAGGCACAACTAAACTTCACATGGAGCTGGAGGAGTTGGCTGCACGCTTTGTTGGAAAGCCAGCTGCGATCCTATTTGGCATGGGTTATGTGACAAATTCTGCTATCATCCCCTGCCTAATTGGAAAGGTTTGTTTGAATGCTTATTGCATCAAATGAAAAATTGCTAAACTGATCTTCGGTTTACTTACTATACATTATTTTGTTCCAGGGTGGCTTGATAATTAGTGACTCACTGAACCATAATTCAATTGTCAATGGCGCAAGAGGTTCAGGTGCTACTGTACGGGTTTTCCAGCATAACTGTAAGTTATTATTACTTTGAACAATGTAAAGAAATATTCCAGATTTGTAGTCCATGACGACTTATCGCTGCCGGTGTACTACATGCAGCCCCTGCCCATCTGGAAGATGTGCTGAGAGAGCAGATAGCTGGTGGTCAGCCAAGGACACACAGACCATGGAAGAAGATCATTGTCATTGTTGAGGGTATCTACAGTATGGAAGGGGAGCTGTGCAAACTACCTGAGATCATAGCTGTCTGCAAGAAATATAAGGTTGGAAGAACTTCATTCTAATTTCTGTTTCGAGTTTGGCACATAATGGACACCATATCATTTGAAAATTTTCTGATTCTCAATAAATTAGCAAGTATAACTGAATGCAGCAAAGAAGATTGATCGTATGCATTACTCGTTTTATCGAACAGGCTTACACATATCTGGATGAGGCCCATAGCATCGGTGCTGTTGGACAGTCTGGTAGAGGTGTTTGTGAGCTCCTAGGGGTTGACCCAGCTGATGTGGATATAATGATGGGTACTTTCACAAAGTCATTTGGTTCATGTGGTGGATATATTGCTGCATCAAAGGTATGTAATAGAACAATGAACATTATTGCCATATTACTTTTAAGTTCAGACTCCCTTGAAGATCTGCTAATATTTCTGCTTGAACTTCAGGAGATAATTCAACACCTTAAGCTTAGTTGCCCGGCCCATCTGTACGCTACTTCCATGTCGCCGCCAGCAGTACAACAAGTTATATCTGCCATCAAAGTAATCCTTGGAGAGGATGGCTCCAACAGAGGTACCATAATATTGTATTTTTGCCTACTTCTCTAGCTCTTTTATATCTGTGACAATATCCACTTTGCTGAATACCAGTTTTAGTAACTTTTCACCCTTTTGCTTGTTATGTCTTGCAGGTGCCCAGAAGCTTGCACGCATTCGTGAGAACAGTAATTTCTTCCGGTCAGAACTCAAAAAGATGGGTTTTGAGGTTCTTGGCGACAATGATTCCCCGGTTATGCCCATAATGCTTTACAATCCGGCTAAGATTCCAGCATTTTCCAGGGAGTGCCTTAGGCAAAAGGTTAGTGGAAGTCTCTAGAAATTTACTCTCCTGTTACACCCACTTATACTATCACTACTTGAACAGAAGTTTCCATACTTTCTGTTGCCATGCAACTGATAAATACTTGTGCTGTAGGTTGCTGTTGTTACTGTGGCATTTCCTGCTACACCTCTCCTCCTTGCAAGAGCACGTATCTGCATTTCTGCTTCACACTCCAGGGAGGACCTGCTGAAAGCTCTAGATGTGAGTTATTTATTCTCAAATACATAAGCACTTCTATTGGTTGAAACACACATAACCAGATTCCAATTGACATGTTCTTGTCCTTGCAATTGGCTTTCAGGTTATCAGCAGAGTTGGTGACCTTGTGGGCATCAAATACTTCCCTGCAGAACCACCAAAGATTGCTGAAGCTGGTCATGGCAAGCTGGAGTAAGCACGAACTCTGGTTTACCCGATGAGTGACTCAAAAATTGTTGGAACACGTGAAGGCGTTGTCAAAAAATCATTATGGAAACAAGTGGATCTTGAGCAGTTTCGTAGCCTTGATTTGGGATTTTGCCGATACCTGAGAATGCAGAATCCGTCTTATTAGCTGACTATTGTTTGTCGATTGTACAAGTATCCTTCCAAATGTGTATAGCTTTCAATTGGTCTGTTACTAATCCAATCTCCTTATGTAATACAAGATAGATGCAATATAATTTTTCCCTAGAACATCTTTGAAGATCTCTAATAGCAGACACCTGACAGCTATGGAATCTGGAGATCTCTTGCTTTCATGTAGTATTTTTCCTATTCAGTGAATGCTGTATGAGATGAAGTAGATATTTGTTTAGATACTAAGTAATGAACTGTTTTGCTCAGTTTCAGTAAAGCTACTGATGGAAGTTTTGATAATGCAATCCCCTAAATTGCTCAATCCTCTATGTGCATATTTTTTAGGCTGTGCAAGCCTGCAAGGCAAGGATGGCTGCACAGGTTATTGTTGCTTGTCATCATTTCGTTTAATTGAAATTATCCCTAAGGTTCATATTTTAGCCACCAAATAGCACATATCCTTTTATTTTAATGATTTTAATAAATCTGAGCCTTTTATCTATAATTATACAGAAAATAACTTATAAATTTCTATATTTGAACTCATATTTTGAATAAAATGAGTGGTCAAATGTAACTTAAAAAGTCAACAGCGACAACAATTTAAGAAGACAAAATTGTCTGATACACACTAAAAAACTGTGGCTTTGTCCACATCACACTAATAAAGTAGTATTTATCTGAACACACTAGTACAAATTTGGAGATTCACGTTTGTGACAACGATCATTTAATAATTATTTTTAACTTTCTTTTATCTCAATTCATAAAATAGATTAGAATTTGAAATTTAGGTTCGATATATATTGTTTCATTATTTATCGTTAAAAACATGAAAATAGTACTTTCTAAACAACGATAATAAAACTATAATCAAATAACTACTAGCAACAACATGCAGATATTTTTGAGGCAACATGGCTGCAACTCCACAAGCCAGTGCTACAAGCTAGAGTGTCTTACGACTTGTACGAAACACGAGAATTTCACGACAAATTTTGTCAAAAAAACAAATATATTTTAAGAAGAGAAATGAAAAAAAAACCTTTCGAAAAAGGAATGTCTGTTCTGTTCGGTTGAATCGCTCGTCTCCAGTCTTCACTACTCGTTGACCCGAGATATGCTTACACTGGATTAGCATCACCCGTGGCTGTTGTCAGAGGATTCGCCGGAGGGCTGAGACTTCCACGGGGAAGTTGCGAGTGAAGGTGCCTCGAGACAGCGATTAGTGGGAAGAGTGAAGGGGAAAGCGACACGGACGGACGGACATATCGTGGGGAAGCCGCGACTCGTACGAGGAGTCCACTCCCGGAGCCGGCGGCAGCCTTCCAAGAACTTCCTCCTCATGTAAGGAATTTCTCGGCTTGCTCGCGGAATTCATCTCCTTGTCGCTTCATTCGATCCGATTTTCCTGGTTCTCTTTCGGGCGTCGGAGACGAGGGGGAGGGGGATAGCAGCGGTTGAAGGTTTCGTGGGTTCAGTCATGTGTGCGATCGGAGGTGAAAGTTGCGATCTTTGTGCGGTTCGGCCCCTTGATTTCGCTTCCGGACCTGGAATTTCTGTGCTTTCTCGGTTTGGGGAATTGGAATCCTTCCTCTTCGGTTTCTTTGGGGGGCTTCGGTTTGGTGTCATATGCGAGAAATGGGGGATATTTGGTCTTGTAATCTGGGAAGTTCGTCTTTAATGTACGATACTTTGTACTCCGTGGTTTGCCATCGGATTGATCAAGGAGCGGAAGAGAAAATCCGATTTCCCGTTTTGTTCCCGTCTAATTTAAGGGCAGAGAATGTTCGATTTTCGTTTTGTTCTTGTCTAAATTTGGCGTTTTGTTCAGATTGTGCTCTCAACCTAATTTGTACTTTTCAGAATTGCAGTTCATGTGCCCTGCCCCTAATTTGTGCAATGTTGTGCTACTGAATACGGAACCCTTTTTTGGGAGCCCTTGTCAATTCGAACCAAGTGCCTCTTGTGATTTTTTTTTCCCAGTGCCAAATTCTGAAGCCGTGTTGTTTCCTGCAAATAATCACTAGTTGTGTAGGCTGCTAACATAACAACTTGTGTCTTTTGCAGGTTTGTGAACACGGGACAGTAGCAAATGGAAGTGCAGGTGATGGAGGTTCATTAGGATCATACTAAGGGACGGCACCATGGTGTACTTCCCAGATGAAGTGGTGGAGAACATCATTGGCTTTGTGAAGTCTCACCGTGACCGCAATGCCATCTCGCTGGTGTGTCGGACATGGTACCACATTGAGCGCCTCAACCGTTGCTCAGTGTTAGTCAGCAACTGCTATGCAGTGCAACCGGAGCGTCTACATGTGCGTTTCCCCTGCATGCGCTCCCTGAGCGTGAAGGGAAAGCCACACTTCGCTGATTTTAACCTCGTACCGGCTGGTTGGGGCGCGAAGGCTGACCAATGGGTAGACTCATGTGCCCGTGCATGCCCTGGCCTTGAGGAGCTCCGGTTGAAGCGGATGGTTGTCACGGATGAGTGCCTCAAACGGGTTGCCTGCTCGTTTTCCAATTTTAAATCACTTGTCCTTGTCAGCTGTGAGGGTTTCAGCACTAATGGGCTTGCTACAATTGCCACCAATTGCAGGTTTGATCTCTAAATCCTTGATATTTTTATGTTACACATCTTCAGTGTGGGTAAGAACCTTCTGAGAGTTATTTCGCTTCATCCATCATGACTATTTCAGTGAACAACAATTTTATTCAGTTTAGTGTTGGTTTACTCTCTTTTTCCAGCAGAGTTGTGACTTAAACCTATTTTATATGAGTTCAGTTATGCGATTTCATAAATGTGTAACACTTTGTATCTTGATTATTAGAATTTATCCGTTGCATGTTTATAGATCAAGATTTCCTAATGGGAATTGTCATCACAATGTAAAACCCACTAAAGAAAACTTATCTGCAATCTGAATTTGTTCTGACCTTAGTCCCTAGTCGGTTTCATACTGAGGTTTGGTTAGACTGCTGCATTGACGTAACTGGAATGACACCGCAATCCTTTTTTCTCGAGAAGTGGTTTGCACATTTAGGTTTCATATGATGGTATTGCAATTACATAACTGGAATACTTGAGGATTCATTGAACAGTAATTTTAAATGAACTGTGTGGACTTATGAATGTCTTTGAAACAACAAGGTGGAATCACCCGAAACAATGACAGTTCAAAATTGTAAAACTAAAGGAAATACTGTTTGTAATTATGCCATATTATGTCTTCCAGTCTGAAATTTTTTGCTATGTCAATATAAGGTTGTCTGCACTGTCTTCTATCTATTTAATTTTACTACAGAGATGTTACATATCGTTAGCACACTCCCATCTTACATATATTTTGTCTATTTGCATCCAGGTTTCTCAAGGAACTGGACTTACAAGAGAGTCATGTGAGACATCGAGGCCATCATTGGATTAATTGTTTTCCCAAGCCTTCTACATCATTAGAATCCTTGAATTTCGCTTGCTTGGATGGGTCAGTGAATGCCCAAGCATTGGAGGAACTTGTTGCAAGGAGTCCGAATCTCAAAAGCTTACGGTTCAATCGCACAGTTCCATTTGATGTTTTAGCCAGAATACTTTCTCGCACACCTAAGCTGGAGGATTTAGGTACGGGATCATTTGTACGAGGTTATAATGCTGGTGCATTCGTCACTCTATTCACTGCTCTCGGACAGTGCAGTTCACTAAAGAGTTTGTCTGGATTCTGGGATGCTCCGGGCTTGCTTATTCCAGCAATATATTCTGTTTGCAAGAACTTAACATGCTTAAACCTCAGCTATGCTCGAGAGACTCGAAGTGCTGATCTTATCAATGTTATTTGTAAGTGCACGAAACTCCGAGTCTTATGGGTAAGATTCTACCTGTGTTCTGAGTAAATTTTAAGCTCTCTTTGTTACTTTAAACTAGTAGGCCAGCACAAATGTGCGATCCGATTTGTGTGAAAACATAGTTATGATTAGCTATATACAAGAACCTTACGGTTATGATTAAAATGTCAATTATCATATGTTAGCATTATGAATCTAATTCATAAACTAAACTATTGTTGCATTTGTCTTGCTAATGTAAAATCTTTAATTAATCAATACTTAATATGGGCTATTTTTGTTACTTTAAATTATCATATGTTACCAAAATTTTGATGCTATTTTTCGTTTCTCTCCATTATTGATATCACTTCAATGATTGTTATTTCTTTTTCCCAAATTTCTGATTTTGGATTTCATGAGAGATTGAGTTTATAAACTATTAGATTTTCTGCTTACACAAATTTATGGGTGCATCTATTTGAAGGTTGAATACTATGAAAACTGATGTAACATGGGATGTTCTGTCCATGTATGAAGCTCATTGTCTGGCACGTGTTCTACTGCAATAACCAACAATCGTGGTGCATAATGCAACACGTCAATATTATTCGTTCTTCTTGCTTACGGTTGAGTTGTGCATAGCATGCATTAGTTCTGCTGCATACTGTAACAAATAAATTGAACAGTAATTTTAAATGAACTGTGTGGACTTATGAATGTCTTTGAAACAGCAAGGTGGAATCACCCGAAACAATGACAGTTCAAAACTGTAAAAATAAAGAAAATACTGTTTGTAGTTATGCTGTATTATGTCTTTCAGTCTGAACATTTTTGCTATGTCAATATAAGGTTGTCTGCACTGTTGTCTTTCTATTTAATTTTGCTACAGAGATGTTACATATCGTTAGCACGCTCCCATCTTACATATATTTTGTCTTTTTGCATCCAGGTTTCTCAAGGAACTGGACTTACATGAGAGTCATGTGAGACATCGAGGCCATCATTGGATTAATTGTTTTCCCAAGCCTTCTACATCATTAGAATCCTTGAATTTCGCTTGCTTGGATGGGTCAGTGAATGCCCAAGCATTGGAGGAACTTGTTGCAAGGAGTCCGAATCTCAAAAGCTTACGGTTCAATCGCACAGTTCCATTTGATGTTTTAGCCAGAATACTTTCTCGCACACCTAAGCTGGAGGATTTAGGTACGGGATCATTTGTACGAGGTTATAACGCTGGTGCATTCGTCACTCTATTCACTGCTCTCGGACAGTGCAGTTCACTAAAGAGTTTGTCTGGATTCTGGGATGCTCCGGGCTTGCTTATTCCAGCAATATATTCTGTTTGCAAGAACTTAACATGCTTAAACCTCAGCTATGCTCGAGAGACTCGAAGTGCTGATCTTATCAATGTTATTTGTAAGTGCACGAAACTCCGGGTCTTATGGGTAAGATTCTACCTGGCTTCTGAGTAAACTTTAAGCTCTCTTTGTTACTTTAAACTAGTAGGACAGCACAAATGTGCGACCCAATTTGTTTGAAAACATAGTTATGATTAGCTGTATGCAAGGAACCTAACGGCTATGATTAAAATGTCAATTGTCATATGTTAGGATTATGAATCTAACTCATTAAACTAAAATATTGTTGCATTTGTCTTGCTAATGTAAAATCTTTAATTAATCACTACTTCTAAAATCTGGGCTATTTTTGTTACTTTAAAGTATCATATGTTACCAAAATTTTGATGCTATTTTTCATTTCTTCTCAGTTATTGATATCACTTCAATCATTGTTATTTCTTTTTCACAAATTTCTGATTTTGGATTTCATGAGAGATTAAATTTATAAACTATCAGATTTTCTGCTTACACAAACTTATGGGTGCATCTATTTGAAGGTTGATTACTATGAAAACTGATGGAACATGGGATGTTCTGTCCATGTATGAACCTCATTGTCTGGCACGTGTTCTACTGCAATAACCAACAATCGTGGTGCATAATGCAACATGTTAATATTGTTCATTCTTCTTGCTTATGGTTGAGTTGCGCATAACATGCAGTTGCGCATAGCATGCATTAATGCTGCATACTGTAACAAATAAAAATGCATAAATGCATTTTGGCAATTTTTTGACTTATGAGTCATGGAGTTCAATAACATCACATAGTTGCTGTTAGCTTATTAACAGACATGAGTGCTACACCCTGCCAAAGCAATGAGACAATAAGACATGATACTTCGTCTTAGTGATAGCAAACTTTGAAATAACATCCTTTTAAACTTCTGTTCATTTCTTCATTACGGTGACAACAGCTTATTATACTTTTCTGTTGCATTACCATGCACAAGAAAATGTTGCCGCCTCAGCAATATATGTGCATTTTATTGAGCACTTTAAAAAGGGACTTCAACGTATGATATAAGCTAAAAAGATTTGATTCATGTGTTTGATTTTATTAGTGTGGCAATATGACATCATTAACTTGACTGAGTGACATGTGCCCTCATGTGTAGCATTTGATTATTTGCCACGCAATGACCCTGATAAATGGGATTTTCTATGGTTCATTGGCTACATATGCTTGCTTCATTTGGCCATGCTCGTTGTGGTTTGTTTTTTTGAATTGATTTCACTTATAGCTAATTCTTCGTTGCAGGTGTTAGATTACATTGGTGACGATGGATTGAGGGCAGTTGCCTCTTCTTGTGTGGAGCTCCAAGAGCTGAGGGTGTTTCCTGTAAACACAAGAGTTGAAGCAAGAACTGCCGTGACAGAGGAAGGGCTAGTTGCCATATCGTCAGGCTGTCGGAAGTTAAACTCTGTGCTCTACTTCTGTGGACAAATGACAAATGCTGCACTGATTACAGTAGCAAACAACTGCCCACGATTAACATCCTTCAGGCTATGCATTCTCGAGCCCAGGTCATCAGATGCTGTGACAGGACAGCCCCTTGATGAAGGCTTCGGGGCGATAGTCCAGTCTTGCAAAGGCCTTAGGCGGCTCTCTATGTCTGGCCTCCTAACAGACACTGTGTTCCTGTACATCGGAATGTACGCAGAGAGTCTGGAGATGCTTTCTGTGGCATTC
The DNA here is from genome assembly GCA_000970635.1 of Eragrostis tef. Classification (NCBI taxonomy): domain Eukaryota; kingdom Viridiplantae; phylum Streptophyta; class Magnoliopsida; order Poales; family Poaceae; genus Eragrostis; species Eragrostis tef. Next base: position 11,619 of record LAPY01005412.1, on the reverse strand, counting down.
GCAGGAGACACCGACGATGGCATGATCTATGTGCTTAATGGCTGCAAGAACCTCAAGAAGCTGGAGATCAGGGACAGTCCATTTGGTGACGCCGCTCTTCTTGCAGGTATGGATAGGTACGAGTCAATACGCTCTCTGTGGATGTCCTCATGCAACATCACCCTGGGGGCGTGCAAGTCCCTTGCTGCAAGCATGCCTGACCTCAACGTTGAAGTCATGAACGAAGTGGTGTCGAGCATTTACGAGGAGGATGAAGAGGCCAACAATGTGAAGAAAGTGGATAAGCTTTATCTTTACCGGACGATTGCTGGATCCAGGGGTGATGCGCCCGGATTTGTCTCAATATTGTAAACGAGAGAAACGGTAGCGGCTAAAGAGTTCCTCTGGACCGGCCTTTTGGATAAACTCGATCTTCTGAACTATGCCTACCGCAGAGGTGCTACTCTGTTTTGTTAGTCTTGTCTACTGCAGTGGTGCTACTCTTAAAAGCACATAATGTGTATATAGCATTCTCCAAAACTCGCATGCTATCTGAATCTGGACCACCTTATGTCAGACATACAGTAATTCATGTTCATATAAACACTGTATTTTGGTGTTTTTGTTTGTTGTCTTGGGCTGTTTGTGAATTGTGATGTTAAATGTTGGCCGCTTGAACATTTCTTCCAGATTTCATCCAACGTAAAGTTGATCAAATGGGCAAACCCGTTTTTGCCAGAGTTCGTTGTCTTCGTATGCTCTGCCGGTCCGTGTTGTGACATGATTCTCCGAATCTCCTGTGAACCAGAGATAAATGTGCGCTAGTGTCAAATTTTACGAGATCGAACCGTACTTGCATTGTACCCGTGCGCAGTTAAGACTATCTGGTGAACATCTATTTTCAACTTCTATAAAGAATATTCTATCCTGGTCATCAAGATTCTCATCTCTATATCTCTTTTTACCGCAGCGGTGAACCTCTATATTTCAACCTCTATACCAACTAAATTATATTTTATTCAAAATATCAACCGATGCCGCCGCGTCTCTCCTCGGTCTCTCCCGTCGCACGCCGCCTCCGCCTCCGCCTCCGCCAATGACGCCGGCGCCTCCG
>LAPY01005406.1:16221-29967 GCA_000970635.1 Eragrostis tef | reverse complement strand
GAACAATGGTTGTGGTTTGCTCCTATGTAATAACCCATCTGTCATGCTTCTGAAATGTGCTACTCTGATGTGAGCTAAAACTCTGTAAATCAACTATATGCAGAGGGATGACTCATAGACTAGTTATATACCTTCATGGTATATGACGCGTCGTTGCACCCTACAAATGGTTTTAGCATGATGACAGTTAAAGAACAAGTGTTGGATTGTTTCATCAAGATTAAGAAAACAACACTTATTGCTCCCTGACCAGTTAGGTTTAGCTAGGTTGTCTTTAGTTAAAATGACTCCCTTCACTAGATACCAAAGGAAATTTTTATCTTTAAAGGTAGCTTCAACTTTCAAATTAGCTTGTGATGAAAAGGAGTGTCTTGATTCAATAGGAAGTTATACATAGACCGTGTTGAAAATTGCCCAAATCTATGTAGTTTCCAGGACACTTTATCACGTTCATCAGTTAAGCTAATAGTTGCAATTTTAGCTACAAATTAGCTAAAAGATAAATTATCCTCAGTGAGTTTAATCCCAATCAAGGTACGCCTAAAGGATAAATTATAAGGCGCACCACCTATAACACGAGCAACTGTATCGTTGTGGTTATTAGAAACATGATAAAGATTAGGATATAATTCACTGAACGGCCTTGTTTCAAACCATATATCTTCCCAAAATCTAACTTGGGAACCATCTTTAACATTGAAAGATACACATGATAAGAACTCATCTTTGACCTTTAGAAGGCCCCTCCAAAAATGAGAATCACCTTGTTTGATCCCTACATGTGACAAAGTCTTGAAACCTAAATATTTATTCCGTATTAATGATTGCCACATGCCATCCTCATTAAAACCCTTGAATAACCACTTGCTTAATAAGCATTTGTTCTAGATATCTAGATCAATGATGCCTAGGCCACCTTAGTCCTTAGGACGACGCAGGAGATCCCATCTAGCTAGGCGGTATTTATTAGTATTTTTACCACCTTGCCAGTAGAATTTAGACCTATAAAAATTAAGTTTGGCAACGACCCCTTTTGGGATTTCAAAAAAAGACATCATGAACATTAGAAGACTACTGAGAACCGAGTTCAACAGAGTTAAACGTCCTTCATAAGAAAGGTGTTTTGCTTTCCAACAATTCAATTTCCTTTCGAACCTTTCCTCTATCATTTTCCAATCACTATTAGAGAGTTTTCTATGGTGCATTGGGATACCCAGATATCGAAATGGGAATTCCTCCACATTGCAGCCAAATAACTCCATATAGTCATTTTCAAATGAAGCGGCCTCACCATAACAGAATAGCTCACTCTTGTAGAAGTTTATTTTCAGAATAACTGTTCAAAGGCAGTGAATAACAATTTCATATTCTTTGGCTTTTCTAGGTCATGATCCATAAACAAGATGGTGTCGCCTGCGTCTAAACTAATAAGAGACGAGTTGCGTATATATTGTTGGCTTACCTAAATCTTAGGTACCCAATCTCGTATCCACCATTGATTGCCATCTTGATCACCTCTCGCGGCTGCCTCCACCCTCGGATTTTAAGCAAGGTGGAGCCATTATATAGGTGTTACACCTCCACAACAGGAAAAGGTTATGCTTCTCCTATTACTCGCTAAACACACTCCTTTCTGTTATAAACCCTTAATCTCTAAGGGTTATTGGGCTAATACCGAAACTACCCCAGAAGGGTTTTCCCACCTATATAATGGAACCATGTACCTCTTTGATTAATGAGAATTGAGTTCCACCTACGATACCTGTCTCGTGTCTCTTCTTCCTTGTGCGCTCGCGGGAACGGGAAGGGAAACGGGAGATCTTCTACCATCTACCTCACGCCTCATCTGCTGCCGGGACAAGGGAAAACGGATTCGGGGATCCGTGACGACGTTGTTTTGTAACACGTTATCAGCAGCTCTCCACTGAAGGTATGTCGTTCTTGATCCCCACCGAATTCCCCTTGTAGATGGATTCGGATGGTTGTGGTAGAACCGATAGATTATTTGATCTGTCTAGGGTTTTACCTGTTTGCGATCGGTATGCATAGACCCCTGAAGATTGATCTGTTGCTATTAGTTTATCTTCACCGATCTGTATTGTGTACGCCCCCCCTGTAGATTTGTTTTTCTGGCATCGTAGATCAATCAGTTTTTTTTTACACGTTCTTGATCACCCGATGCGATCTGATCGGCGGCATGTTTTCTCGCCGCCGGCCTTGTTGCGCCTGTTGCCATGCGCTGTGTTGCCTGAAGTCACGCATCATCATGCGCTGTTGCCGCTGCCTGAAGTCGCGCGCCGAGCATCTGCGCGATCTTGCGTGCATGCAGGCCTGAAGCTTGCATAGTGCCATGCATGTACTACGCCATGCACGCCGCCGCCAGAAGTTCGCGGCAGCCGCGTATCACGTCCGCGTGAATCTCGCCGCATGCAGATACGGAAACAAATATGCTTTCCATGTTTAACTCCTGAAGTCTTTAGTTAATAATAGCAGTTTCTTTTACATGATAAGGAAGTAAGTACTTGCGTGATTTTGTTTCCTGTATTCGGCACTTTCATGTTTTCCTATGGAATCTAGAACTTGTGATTAAGGACCTGCAGGTGTCTTTCCTTAATCTACTTGGTTGCGGTGTTTTAAATATGGTTTCCAGTATACTGCTTGTCTAAAATATGACGCAACTTTCCACTAAATGTTCTAGTACTGGCTAGGATACGAGAGCTTCCATAAAATTGTGATCACGTAGTATCTTTCCCCCATGGAAGCTTATGGATTTTTTTTACATGCGTGCAGTAATTTATGTAATACTGATTCTTCTGTGGCATAATATAATATTTGTTATATTGCCTTGAGGCCGCGTATATATCGTTAGAAAATCAGTACACACATGAAACGTTTCTGTACATCCGACCATGCATCACATATGTTCTAAGCTAATTCATGCTATATTTACCAGAAGTATTTTTGCATGAACAGGCTATGGCAACGAACATCATCGCTCAGCAGTTCCAGCAGCTTGCCCTGAACGGCAGGAACTACCAGACATGGGTGGTGGACTGCGAGTTCCACCTAGCGGCGATGCAGTTGAGCCATACGATCGCCGCGCGTGCTGCCAATGCTCCTGAGCATCCGCCTCATGAGGCGGCGAAAGCTTCCATCTTCCTGAGGCACCACATCCACCCCGACCTGAAGATGGAGTACCTAGAAGAGCGTGACCCTCTTGTGCTCTGGACGGCGCTTCGGGAACGCTTCGGCAAGCAAAAGGCGGTGATTCTTCCTCAAGCTAGACGTGACTGGAACCAGCTTCGCTTCCTCGATTTCAAGTCGGTGGAAGAGTACATATTTGTGCCGATATCACCACCCCAGCGTACAACCATGGGACCTCACCGGAAGTTGGGGGTCTATGTTGGTTATGAAACTCCGTCCATAATCAAATATTTAGAGCCTAAAACCGGGGATCTGTTTACGGCTTGATACGCTGACTGTATCTTCCATGAAGATAACTTCCCGGCATTAGGGGGAGGATTGTATTTAAATTCTAAAGAATGCCGGGAAATTGAATGGAGTGCCAGTAGCATCCAATCGCTTGATCCACGCACTAAAGACACCGAACTTGAAGTTCAAAGAATAATAAACCTGCAACAATTAGCAAATAATCTACCTGATGCTTTTACTGATATAAGAGGAGTCTCTAAATCGCATATTCCTGCTGCTAATGCACCGGAGAGAGTTGAGATACCCCTGGAGGGCATGAACTCTAATCAATTTCCTAATCCTAGGAAGAGGGGGAGAGATCCGGATGATTCGGTACGAACCACGCGGAGACGTCTGCAAGGTTCAAATACCGGAGCACAAGCATTACACTCCCATTCAGTAGTCCCTGTAGAGACACACCCTGAAGGTAAAGGCCCTCGTGCAAAAGTGCGCACAAATAAACTTAAGAGCACTGGGGCTGCGGAACAACCACGCTCCATCAATTTGGGAAATCAAGATGAGCTGGATGATGAAAATGAAGAAATCGCCACGAACTATACTGATTCAAGAGAGTTATATAATAGAAAGACTACAACTGTCGACATACATTTCGTCTCTAAGGTCGCGGAGGCGATCGATGAGGATCCTGAACCAAAGTCCATGGCAGAGTGCCGGAAGCGCTCAGACTGGGTCAAATGGAAAGAAGCAATAGAGACGGAATTGAGCTCGCTTAAAAAGAGGCAAGTATTCGGGCCCGTCGCTCGCACGCCCCCCAATGTGTCCCCTGTAGGGCATAAATGGGTATTCGTCCGGAAGCGGGATGAAAATAATGTGGTGATAAGATACAAAGCGAGGCTCGTAGCACAAGGGTTCACGCAGAGACCCGGCATCGATTACGATGAAACATACTCTCCTGTAATGAGTGGCATAACGTTCCGATATCTTATAACAATGGTAGCAGGTTTAAATCTTAAAATGCAGTTAATGGACGTAGTGACAGCATATTTATATGGGTCACTCGATTCGGATATATATATGAAAGTCCCTGATGGGCTAAAAATTCCGGATAATAATAAAGCCAATCGCAACATGTACAGTGTTAAATTGCAGAGGTCACTGTATGGGCTTAAACAATCTGGCCGGATGTGGTATAACCGGCTAAGTGACTTTCTCCTGAAGAGAGGTTATGTGAATAACGAGGATTGTCCCTGCGTATTTATTAGAAAATCTAAAAATGGGTTTTGCATCATCTCAGTCTATGTTGATGATTTAAACATCATAGGCAGCGCAGAGGACATTGAGGAGGCGAGTACCTACCTCAAGGCGGAGTTTGAGATGAAAGATCTGGGTAAGACCAGATTTTGCTTAGGCCTGCAGATCGAGCATCTTCCTGAAGGAATACTAGTACACCAGTCGACCTATACGAAAAAGGTCCTTGAGAGATTTAATATGTCAAAGGCGCATCCTTTGAGTAGCCCCATGGTCGTGAGACAAATTGATAAAGATAAAGACCCGTTTAGACCAAAGGGTGACGATGAGGAATTATTGAAACCTGAAGTTCCCTATCTTAGCGCCATTGGAGCACTGATGTATCTCGCGAATTGCACCAGGCCAGATATTGCATTCGCGGTGAACTTGCTAGCTAGATACAGTGTAGCCCCAACCAGAAGGCATTGGGTCGGCGTTAAGACGATACTTAGATACCTCAGAGGCACTCAAGATCTTGGTCTATTTTTCCCGAAGAAAAAAGAATTGACCTTGGTGGGCTATGCAGATGCTGGATATCTGTCAGATCCCCATAGCGGTAAATCTCAATCTGGTTTTGTGTTTCTCTCTGGTGGTACAGCCATATCGTGGCGGTCTTGTAAGCAGACCTTAGTAGCGACGTCTACAAACCACTCAGAGATAATAGCCTTATATGAAGCCGCACGTGAATGTGTTTGGCTACGGCGGATGTCAAACCATATCCTGAAGTCATGTGGAATTACTACCGTTGAGACCCCTACAATTATCTACGAGGATAATGCAGCATGCGTCGCACAAATGCAAACGGGCTATGTAAAAACTAATTTAACTAAGCATATTACGCCTAAGTTTTTCTATCCTCACGAGCTCCAGGAGCAAGGTGTTGTGAGGATCCTGCAAGTAAAGTCGTGTGAAAATCTAGCTGATTTATTCACTAAGTCTCTTCCTACTACTGTATTTAGGAAATATGTCCGAGGGATAGGCATGAGACATTTGAGAGACTTGCAGGGTTCAGGGGGAGATCGCCCCTGAACAGTAGCCCTTGTCTAAGGGTCCCGAAGATCCTGGACACTATGATCCTGAAGATCATGCTTTAGTTCTGAAGACAATTGTTGTACTCTTTTTTCCTTTAGTGAGTTTTCCTGAAGTTTCTCACGTAAGGTTTTTGACGAGGCAACAAGTGCAATGCATCTAGCGGTAGCTATGTACTCTTTCTTCATATTTTTCCCACTGGGTTTTTTGGAGTTTTAATGAGGCATAAGTTGATCGCGGTATTCGTCCAAGGGGGAGTGTTATAAACCCTTAATCTCTAAGGGTTATTGGGCTAATACCGAAACTACCCCAGAAGGGTTTTCCCACCTATATAATGGAACCATGTACCTCTTTGATTAATGAGAATTGAGTTCCACCTACGATACCTGTCTCGTGTCTCTTCTTCCTTGTGCGCTCGCGGGAACGGGAAGGGAAACGGAAGATCTTCTACCATCTACCTCACGCCTCATCTGCTGCCGGGACAAGGGAAAACGGATTCGGGGATCCGTGACGACGTTGTTTTGTAACACTTTCTTTCCTATGCAAGTATCATTCCAGGGGATGTCAAACCGCGATTTTCTCACCTGCGTATCGTCGTACCCGCCCGCAGCACCCACGTCCCTGATTTACTGGATTACTTCCTTCCGTTTCTTCCTGATTTCCTTTCTTTTCCTCTTCCCTCAAGATCATTGAGCGCCTGCGGCACAAGCCAATCCCAATCGAAAAGGAGGAAGAAGAGCGTCGTGGTCTTGCGGGGGAAATCACGCACCCCGCAAGTGCGACCGTCATTCTACGGCGTTCGGCAATCGAGCGAGAAATTTCAGTGATGAGCTCCGCTGCGGCGAGGCCAGAAGGCGGCGACCTCGACGTGTTGCGTCGTTCCTGAATGAACCCCGCCGCCGGCGAACCAGCCACCGAGCATGACGAAGAAGAGGTGTAGGGAAGGCATGCGCGTACGGGAGCGGCTGGCACAGGAGAGGGACTCATAAGTCGGCGAGCGTGGCGGCGGAGGACTCGCTGCCATGCCAGCTCGTCTATGGCGACCTCGTCCTCGGCGCGAGCGTTGTCTGGGCCATGAGGGCCACGGTCATGCGGCCGGGGAGTGGGTTTCCCCGGGGAGGATCTGCGCGTGGAGCTACCTCGCTACTGCCTGGTTCGCGTGCGACGGCCCCAGGCCCCCAGGTCAAGCAGAGAGGTGAGAGGTGGTGCATGGCAGGTGCTCGATCAAATGCATGTAAACACATCTGTTTCATCTTCGTACCTTTCACCTTCATCACCCTGACAATGTTTGACCGAAGTTTATTGACACCTGATCAATGAAATTGTTCAGGTTATTTAATTCTCTAGGTGATCTTCGTTGCAGGTTACTCTACTAAGATATATCGAATGAATACTGGTGCGGCGTACATATTGTGAGTTGCAATGCAGGGCAGGGGGGAATGGAGCTGGGTGATGGACCTGCTGCTTACCAACAAGGCGCGCGACAAGCAGGTCAGTTCCTGGCTTGTTTTCCCGCCTGCCAATCCTGCTTAGTGTTCCGTGGTTGATGCTTGCTAATGCTAGCTTCCATTGCTCTACACTGTTTTGATGCTTTTTGGTAGCCCGGGTTAATTGTCCTACTCTACATTATATTACAAGGATGTAGTCTGGTAAACAGGAATGTGCTTTGTGAATTGGAACTGAACATTGTTGACCAGTAGCAATAGATGGATTCATTTCCTTCAGTGGGGAAAAGAAAATAAAAGTGCAAGCATCATATTTAGTTTGTATCTTGGTCCTATGTTCTATGTGACTTTAAGTATCTATGATTCCATTTTCTCAATTATTTAGGGTGAGCAAATGAAAACTACAATTCCTTTGTTGTCTATCATAGTTATTGCCCAAAAAAATAGTATGAGTAAACTGGGATTATTGGTGAATAGGTTCCGGAACTTTTGGATCGAGCCTACAAAATGAGCAATATACATTTCACCATACCTGTACAAATTCCTTGGCCCAATGACTGGATGTTCCAGTGTTTATTTTTTATTGTGATTTTCTGTTTAGTGTACTAGATCATTGATGGCTACCAGAATATTTTCCATGTGCTCTAAACCACCTATCTTTTATATTCTAATTTGATTCTTAATTTCAGGGTCAAGTGAAAAACCTTCTCATATATAGAATAAAATGACTCCAACTATTTGTGTTTGCGAGGTTGCAGAGTACTTGACGGATTAGCAAGTATTTTAGTACCTTGTCTTTCATTAAACTTGCTCTAATTTCATTGCTTAGAAGAACACCATCTTCAAGTAGGTGAAGGTGTAATAGGGTATATCTTTGTATAGTCATGGAAACTATCTTACTATATTTTAAATAAACTTGAAGCCTGTAACAACAGGTGGAAATCAGATATTTCTATATGATACGGACTACGGACTGGTCTCGTATTTGTTGTTTTTTTAGATCAAAAGAAACCTCCTTGTATTATTCAGCCCTTTATGGCTCGGTCTGGAGTGAGGTGGCGGTGTTTGTAATGGACCTCTTTTTTTTCTTCTCTATCAAATATAAAGATACACAGCTCTCTTGCGTAAGAAAAAAAATTCCTATATGGTGTTCTGCAGTCTGCTTAGTTATGATACAAATTTATGTCCTTTTTCCCATATATGCTTCATTTCTTGAAATATTTTGCAGTATGTAAGATACAGAATCAAGTACCCTGCTTTGATTTTCGAGTTCAAGTGTAGCCTGATTAACTGGCGAATCACCTGCATATATTTTCATTTTCTACAAAATAGTGTGCAATTGCATGTGCTACACAATTTATTGATTTACAATAGTGTGCAATTGCTTTCAATCTATTTGTAGAAGCAGCCGAACTATTTTTGTTGTTTCGGTAAATAAGAACTGTTATATGTATCAGGAGAAGAGACATATAGGAACTGCAATGAATATTCCCAATTTCGGTTCACTGGGCATTTTGATTTTGTGAGCATAATAATTTTGGTTCACCGAGAGTTTTTATATGGTGAGCATAATAATAATAATTGGAATTCCTATTTTTATGTAATTGTTAAAATTTTATGCATCATTATTATATTTTAGTGCCCTACAAACTATTTCCTCTTGTGAGAGTTTGATATATGTTCTTTGTATGATGTTACTCGCAGATGGTAGGCTCATCTAGGTGGTCATTTGGTTGTTGAGGCACTGGCTGATCTGATCACTAAATTTGGCCCTTGGAATCAACTTCCTGTCCAAGGTTGACTTTTACTGAACAGAAAATTTCAGTTCCATGTGAAATACAAGTCAATACAATTTATGGTGAGATAACATGTACCTGTTGTTTTTGAAAATGTTCCCTACATATAAGAAGCTTGTGTTTAATGCATTTTCCTTTCATTGTGCAATTATCTAGCTGCGCCAATGCCAGTATTCTTCACTTAGTATAATTTGAGATAGATGTAGTCGTTTGGTTGTACCTAAAATGAAATACACATGCTTTCATGGCATTGCTCGACAGTAGCACATAGAATCAAGTTTCGTTCTCATGATAAGCTTGCTGGAATGTTCTGTTTTACCAAGGCATCCATATCCAATGCCAAATCCAACATGGTTTCCACATTTTTTTTTCATCCTACCAGCTTAAACATATAGTTGATTGCTGGATGGTGTTTTTTTTTACTTTTGAAAACAATATTCCCCATTCCTTTTTAAGCAATATTCTTTTTTTCAGCCATGGGAGTAGCAGGAAAACTTTTCAGAAATGGGGTGTTTTTTGTGAGCTTTCCTCTGGTTGCAGAACAATACTTAAATTGAAAGGTATGTGTCATCAGACGAATGCATTTCTAATTTTGTGGGATATTTCACTGTGGCCATAAAGCAAAATGCCAGTTACTAAATTTTTTTTGTAGTTGTGATACAATAATTTGAAAGGACCGTGTGACATACAGTCTACCGTGCAGGTTCAGTTCCATGGTGTGCGTGAGAAGATATAGTGCGTGTAGGTAAGGCCGTGTGCTGCGGCTACAACACTCGACCACGACGCAGTCAAGCCTCGCCAGCAGCTCTACTCAACAGACCTCTTCAAGAATAGCCCATCTGAGTCGATTCATATATTTGATTTATATGTTTACTTTTGTAAGGTAAGAAGACTCTCAACAGTTTATGACCTTTTTCTTTGAGACATTATATGACCTTTTCCTATACATGTGGTTGGTTTAAAATATTCAAGGAAGATCTGAGTAGATGTTGTTTCTTAATATATCAGTTTTTTGGATTTTCTTCGGGTTAGTGCATCGAAAGTACTCAGGTTCTTGTGTGATTGTTCCAAGACATCAGCTGTTACACTATCTATAGTACAGTTTCAAACACAGCTTCCAGAGGTAAAAGCTTTGCTTTTCTTTTTCCATGACTGGTTGGAAATTTAAAATTTCCTCTTGCTGTCGTGCATCCTCTCATATCGATGTGCTTTACCAGCAGGTTTCGGCTCCCTATCTTTGTCAATTAGAGTGTTCGATTGCAAATTTTACCCGCCTGCATCTTTTTTGCCACATGTAAACAATTAGCTGAGTTCCTCTATTCATTCATTCATTCATAGGGTGCAGTAGTGATATATAATCATGAGTACTTGTTGCTAGCTCATTCATTGGATTCTTCATTTACATGAATAAAATGTCATATTTTTCAGTTAAATACTTCAGATTGTTCATATAGACGTATTGTCGATAAATGACCACGCGGAGTTGCCGATCTGTGATACAAGTACTGTAGCAAATATTCATCTGTTCGCATTGATGTCTTGGTTTTGATTGTATAAATTGATGAGATATTGTTAGCGTTCAAGGTACTCTTTCATTTGTCAAACATGGCATTGAATTGCATTCGTATCTGTGCTTTAGGATGAAGATGTGCCATCAGATGAAGGATATGATATGTACGGCCGGTGTCGCCCTTGTTTCTGCTCTGATGAGGCCCAGCATGCAGTGAGTCCCCTCTCCAATTTTAGCATGAAAGATCACGCAGGCGATCTTGGGTCAGGAGTCGTTACGCATAGGTGCTCATCTATCATCCATGTCCAATTAATTTCAGGCACAATAATTAATTTGACTCACCAATACGTTTTCAATCTGCTGATCATGTTCTGCAGCCTGGAAAAAGGTTGTCAGAATTTCAAGTATGTTAAATTTCAGTTTCATATTTGTATCATACTATTTTGTTATTTAATGCTTTTATTGCTTTTATGGACATGCTTCTGGAGGTGAATCAGGCGTGCAAGAAGATATATTCTGACGGTGAATAAAATATGGTATTCTGCATATGGTATTCTGTTTTTACAAACTTACAAAAGCATTGTCTCAGCTACACATGTATCACATCCTAATAACTAGATTAAGAACTTTAAACCTATTGTTGTAAATTATGGAACCTGGAAATAGACCACTGGAAAGAAGGGGCAGCATACAAGGTAAAATTTATAGTGATTCATGTTTTAAGTAGATGTATTGTTCCATGATGATTCGAGTTGTGGACAGCTCATGGTGGATTGTTCATGACATTTGTAATGTGCCCTTTGCTGTAAAGTTTCATGTTGCAGCTAATAGTGTCCGTAAGGTAAAGCTTCTAATTAGGTGGAGTCTAACTGCAGGAAATGAATTACACTATATGTGAACTGTGAAGCAGTAATTATTGGAAGTATCATCCAGAAGGTCTTCAATTATTTTCTCCATGCAAGCTCAGCTTTCTATTTTATATAGGATTCATATCCAAGATGTTTGTGTTATTTTGCTTTTCATAGTCACATATAGATTCCGTGTTTTTGATAATGGTCTCCATTTTCACAGGACAAGAGATAGTAGGCCCTTGCACTGCACAGAAATTTGGCTTTTGTCACTGCTACGAGCCTTCTTTTAGTCAGTTATTTCGCAGCCAACGGTTATGCCTGCTATTAACATAGAGATACATTGGAAGATCCTGGAACAATGTTACCACACTGGTGATATATGCGGTGAATGTATTTACATACAACCACTACTGATTTCCCTATGGAACAACCAGTTTATGAAGCTTCAGTTTCTTCTGCTTCCATCGAATTCCCATGCTGGCAAGTGATAATACAATCTTTTCTATGAAGAGATTCTTAGTGATTCAATTAAAGGTAATATTAGCAGTAAACTATAGGTTCTATGGCATCATACTACTCTCTTGTTGTTTTGTATTTCCTTTATCATTTAATTTTGTTGTCTATTATACTAACTTTGCATATGTTCCTGCTTAAAGTTTATTATGTTCTGATTGCTAATTTGAATTTGAATGGTATTTTTCCTTTTTACTGGGATAGAAAAATCTATTCAACATCGTTCTAATTTCAACCAGCTCATTAGATAAATGTACTTGGTCTACATATTACATAATGTTTATTGCAGCATGCATGTATTGATCTTTCGCCTTATGTGCTGAAGAAGAACCTAATTGGCAAAGATACTGCACTGGATTACCATAGTATTAAATTAAAAAATCTATGTCTGAACTGTGACTACAGAGCATGTTTTCAGATGGTTGTGCTGTTATGGTTCCATGTAAGTGATTTCCATTTTATGTTGTTTCTACAGAAGTTCAGTTACTTCGGAAAGCCTAGATCAGACTGTCGATGTGAAGTTTCCATACAGCAATGTAAGCACTAATCATTCCAACCAGTTTATCCTCCAACAACTTTAAAAGTTACTAAGATCAAAGGCTACTTTTAGATTTTAGAGACCCTGATTCCTTCCAACCAGTTTGAGGCCCTGGGTGATTTATTTTAGAAAATGTGCAATTTGTTTGTTAAAATTCCTTTGTCATATTTCTCTTGTTTCATCTGTTGCGTCGTCACAGTGGGTAAAGCGAAATAAAAACGCAATGTATGTATCTGGTTTTCATGGAGAATATTAGAGCAATTTTGTCATCAGTTTCGTAAAGCTACATTTAATTGTCACCTTGCAAATTAATTAGGAATGCATCTGTGGCCTATCCTTTCTTCATATTATTTTTCCTTTCATATATACAACATTTATTTGTTTATCGTCCATTGATTGTTTGATATATTGGTTGAAAGCTGGGTTGCCTAATTTGTGATAATTCCAAGCGCAAAGAAAAAAGCTCGGTGATTTTTCCTGCAACATAGGTGATTAAAGAGATGAGTAAAAAGAATGGATAAATAAAAACTATTTTTATAATATTTGCATACATGGTTTTAAAAGCTCCAGTTGCGTCATCGAATTTCTATAAATTGTTTGCTTATAATCCTGCACTTTACATGCAGAACTGAAGACATTAAAGACTTCAGAGGATAATGAATCAATAACGTGGTGATATTTCTTAGGCTTCATTTGTACTTTCTTATAAGCGAATAGGTATAGCATATAAATTGGTGACATTTGCCTTTTTGTTAGAGTGCACAATGGATCATTTGCTATTTGGTTTCTATTTTTGCTAGACAGGGAGTAGGTTCTTGGGGAAGTGCAGGACGAGATTCAGATGTTGTTCTCGGATTTTATGGAACCTTGGGGATTGCAAGTTCTCGGATGTCTTGAAGGTATCCATAGCAACTCTATATACATGAAGTTAGATACTCTTGGCATAAACGTTATAATACCATTGTTTTCTATACTTTCAGAGATGAGAATGATATTTTGCCATGATCCAAGATAGTGTGATTATATCAACAATTTTATCCAGCGTCAAGCATATGGAGTACACAGTTTGAGGCCTCTTAGAATTATAGTTGAAGTTGTTGGCCTGGCCGCTCTGAAATAAGTTGTCATTTGAGAAATAATAATTGTTATGACGCTATATTTTAATGAAATGTTTGTTTCATGATGGAATTCTACAATTCTTATATTGTTCAACGAAATACTTTCTTATATTGTACAACAAAATACTTTCATGCCAGTAATATCATATTGAACAAAATTCGCGCATGCATGTGCTACACGATTTATTGATTTACAAGGATAATGAACCATAATGTATCTCTTTAGG
>LAPY01005403.1:8320-23862 GCA_000970635.1 Eragrostis tef | reverse complement strand
TCGACTTCACCCTCGGCAAGGAACCTTTTTCTATTCCTATCACTCAGGCACGAAACTCTTTTGCCGAGGAACCGTCTAAGGAAGAAGAACGCATAGAGGAGGTTATGATGATTTTTCCTCATGAAACCCCCGAATCATCTTTAGATGAAGATGCTCATGATTTTGTTCTAGAAGAAGATGATTCGGAGGAAACTTTTGAGCTGCCCAAAACTTTTGCACCGCCACCACCTCCCATAGAGCTCAAAGCGAGAATGTCCTACTAGGAGTAGGAGGCATCAGTAATATGATCTGCAGCTGGACCTTATTGAGATGCCCATGGTCGGGTGAGCATGCTGCTGGTTTACCTGGAAGCTGTTGCCCAGAGCTGAAATGTCCTTTAATTTAGGATTTTTCAGAAGTGCTCGACGAGTGTTCTTGTAAATTGGATCATCCCTCCACTACAAGATATGCAAAATTTTGCTACAGTTGAGAAGCAGTGTCCGACAATTTATCTAGTTCCCCACAGTGTATATAGAGAATTGTTGGGGCTTTAATCGAATAGCCCACAGTGACTTTAGAATGACCAACAGGATAGGCCATCCGTCACTGCAGCGACCCTGTTATACTCACTAGGGGTATAACCAGTCTTTGGAGCCATTACTCCGCAAACTTGATGTTTACAGTGCAATGTCTCACAACAGAGTAGCACATCAGAGGCATGAAAGTGGTACATCATACCTTAATTCCACGTAGCCTTATTTTTGTATGAAGAGTTCTTCGAAATCAAACTACAAGGAAGGTTAACAATATTGGGATGAGTACAAAGGTACTCAGCAAGTCGAGATTTACAAAAGTAATGCATGAACTCCACCAATTACCAAATACAAACAATCCCCGCCTACCTCTGCTCTAGTCATATTCCGGACAATTCACGATTCAGAAGGAACATGTATCGAAAATAAACTAGTATTCCATAACAACCTCATTTAGTTGATTATTCATAGTTTTATCTATGCAGAGTAGTTGTATCACTTTATCCACAGACACTCTTAACCATTATGTCAGGGCCCTGTTGCACATTTCCTTTGATGTGCGACCAGGCTAAGAGTACAAAACCTTTTTGCTAATAGCTATACCATACCTTCACAGTTTAATTATATTTCTGGTATTGACGGCTACCAGTTAACCACTGGGTATGACTGGGCTACCCGTAAACCCGTCTGGATTAGTATTGAGCAATCCGTGACACTCCTTGGGTTTTTATGGGCTACCCGGAAACCCGACTGGGTTATTATAGAGCGATCCGTGACGCTCCAAATGTTCATTTTAATTAACTTCTGTGTGGTGGAGGCATGCTACACTATCAGATACTGGGCTCAGCCTGTTACCAGGTCTGTGGTTGATACAAATATGTGATAATTATTATGAGTTGTGATTGATCTTTTATTGGCACTTCGTATAAATAGTATCACCCAAAAGAACATATAATCTTATGCTACTCAGGTAATCGTTCCACCCATAGCAATACCAATTACCAATTAAACTTAGAAAATGCATCTCAAGCATTCGGTATTTACCATACATTGCAAGCAAGCATTTAGAAGTTAACAAGTGGTACTAAGTGCATCAAAGAACTCGACTTGCCTGAACCGGTGCACTCATGACAAGCATCGCTCGGGAACAACTCTGATCTGCTCTCGCTCTTCAGTTAGACTCCAGTTCCAGAAATACGACCTCTTTTATTCAATAAATGAATAAGCATGACATGAGCAATCAAGCACTTGGATATATGTTATTGCTGCTTCGTAGAATAAGGTGGACTTATTTGATTTTGTAGTTTACATACTTAGTTTAAATATTTAGTTTCTTTGTTTGGTCTGATACATCAGCCCATTATGTTAGTGTTTTTCTTTTGATTTACATAGCCCTACTATTTACAAGAATTATTTGGTTCCCTTTTGTTTCACTGTTTTGTGACTAGAGTGCAGCGTGCCAACTCGTTATTGTCTTTGCAGTCCAACCGGCATCTTCTTCCCCTGTTCATTTCCTCATAGTTCTCTGCTACCCCGGCTAGGCTAAACACCAGACACAACCTCCATGTCGATTGAACCCCTGAAACTCCTGAAGCTCCCGTACTCTGCAAGTGCGACCTCCTGTGCTCTCCCTTCCATTTCTACTCTCAAGGCTGCTTCTTCTAACTCGGTCCTCCACCCAAATGCTGCAGCTGCCATCTTGGGCTTGGGCACCGCCATGCTGCCGGCGATAGCCGACTTCAACGTGGCCGTGCACCAGGAGCTACCCATAGTCTCCACTCCCTCCGGTACTCCAATTCTTTCTCTCACTCCTCTCCAAATTTCTATCTTCTCATGTATGTTAATTATTATCTGTTATAGGATTTAGGGTTGGGGATTTAGCACGAATTTGCAGTGGATCTCACCGACATGCTCCACTAATCTTCCCTGGAGCGGGCACCATGAATGCAACTGAATTCACTATGGTGCATGTGCTTACTCGCATGGTCTTTCCTATACTCTGTAGTTCTCACTCCCCTGTTCTATTCTATCCCCTGTTTAATTACTGGTGGTGTGAGATAATTATTCTGAAAATATTGCCCCTAGGTTTAAGCTACTAGAGATGATACTTATTTTTTTACTCGTAGAAAGGTTCTTCTTCTTGTTCATGAATGTATTTTACTAATGCTTATTCATATGGCACGGCACATCCTATGAATATACATCAATGAATCATTGTCCTACAATTGTGATTTCATTCTCTCTATAGTAAAGATGTGAGCTAAATGATTTCCCTTTAATCTCGGTGCTATGCAGCTTCTCTTTGTGGATATTTATGTCTTATCCAGATTCCAGAACCATACGCATGTGTATAGCTAATCTTGGTCTCACTGTATACTATTCTTTTTGAACCCATTGATTTCAAGTTGCTGAAAATTAGTCAACGGACATATATTTTTGTTGCTAATCTGATGCTGTGCAAGGTGATTGTACAGATCCCTTATCATTTCCATAGCTTGCACTTCTACTATATTTTGCAGTGAAAAGAAAGGAACCTAGTATACTGAATAAATTCTTTACACGAAAGACTATTACCTTATCGGACTGATTATGGAGGCTGCTGGCTTCAGGTCTGAACTATTGTGGTTGTGTATTATGCAGAAAAGGAACAATCTCCTGCTAACTGAAGCTTCCCCGCTACCGATCATAGGCTCCTACGTTTTAGTGTGTGCATACTTTTCTGGTGGTGCGTGCAGTTTATACAGAGCGGATGGAGAGAAGGGCTTTGACAGTGCAATAGATAAGAACAAGTGAAGTCTGTGGAAGACGAGAGAGACCTGCCCTGAGTTGTCTTCCTCTTTATATAGCCGCACATTGGCTAATTAACCACTTGCTTAATTTTGTTGATCGGAATGCATGTCTGCCACCTGTGCAAGCAGGCAGCTGCGTGTGCAGCTTAGGTTACTAACCAGATACTAGTTTGGCTTGCAGTCAAATTATTCTAGGTACACCAAACAGGACTTGGTTATGAATTATAATAAAGAGAGGCATTTCTATGAGATATTGTATACTAATCTTAAGTGATTGATAAAAGCGAAGGATGGATCATTTTCATGCAATGTATTTAGAATTTGGGTAACACATCACCATGCGTTTACTAGTGACATGCTTTACAGGTCACCCTGCTTATTGTGTCTAGGTTAATAAAATTCAAGTATATAGGATTAGTTAGATGAGTTATGATCTTTCATCATGTTATAATTTTCAGAATATTATTTAAATTCGAATTTAATTTCAATCTTATTTATAGGTAACATTGCTTTTAGTGTGCATCTACTTATAAATTATTTAGTTGACCAACACAGGGGTCTTTAGGTTTTGCCGCGGCTTGTAATTATTAGATGTTGGCTTGAAGCTTAAATTATAAAGCTCATATGTTCTTCTTTTTTTTTGTTTTGGTACCATAAAGGTTTATATTAGTTTCACATAATACTCCCACCAAACAATGATCAATCAAGCAAACACGAGTCCTAACCAGTGCTAAAATCCTGGGTTATTACAGTCACTCTCCATCAAATGGGGCAAATGGCAATTGACGTAGGTCACCTGCCTGGAGAAGTCACTGCATCTTTTGTATTTCTCACCATCCCTTATTTGAGTTGAGAAGAGTCATAATTTATTTTTATCTGTGTCTAAGCTAACCCATTGTATTTGATTTTGTTTTCATCTTTAACTGTGTCTAAGCTAACCCATTGTTTTTGATATTGTTTTCGAAATGAGGTCGGTTCAAACGTGGCATGCTAATAAACAACTAACATGTGTCAGGCTAGGAAAAGAGAACGGGCCATTCTACAAATAATGTTTTTGAAGAAAATATGTTGCTAAAAATAAAAGAATGCGCCATGCTAGCAAGACATATGGCAGTGTATTTAGAAATAGGAATTACGTGCATTTTGGATATTTAATACTACAAAATTCAGAATAAGGTGTGAAGGGTATTTTGGTTATTTTTATTATTCCGAATTAAGACATATGACTCATAATGGCATGGTGGGTAGTTTAGAAATAGGTGTGAGGGGTATTTTTGAATATTTTATTATTCTGAATTTAGCTAATTTTTTACTCATAATGGCATGGTGGGTAATTTAGAAATAGGTGCGAGAGGTATTTTGGCTATTTTTATTATTCCGAATTTACATATTTTATAAATGGTTATAGAGGGTTTTGTGACTAATTGCTTCATAATGGCATTGGTGGGTAATTTTCTCTTCTTATTTTCTCCGATTAACGTGAGAATTTCTAGCATTTTAAAGCGAACGTGGTGGCTCCGTTTCGTGGTCAATTATATATATAATAGATAGATGAAGACTTAGTGATGGTAGTCCGAGCCTTATTTTCAATTAGTCGCAAAATTACTACACTAATAAGGAGCAATTGAGGCCAACAATTAGTTAAAGTACTGCATGAAACAAAAAAAAAATCTTGATGTACTGAAGTCACTCATTTAACATTGCATATAAAATTAATCATAGTAATTGAAGATTTGAAGGCAAATAAATATTATGTCAGCTGATTGGTGAATACAGTGGTAAAGCTACCCCCAATTTAAGTATGTACGCTAGTACAGATGCAGGTTGTCCATAAAACACAAACATCTCAACCTATTATTATAAGACCAGTCTCAATGGAGGTTCTCATTTCACAATTTTCAAGTGTGATACATCAGCTTTGTAATTGTATTTTGTGAAATGAAATTGTCTATCTCAATTCACAATTTCATTTTTATATTTTTACAGTTTCATAAGATAGTTAGAACATTAAATAGATACATATGATTAGATGAAATTTTGAAGAATCAAAAAAAAATGCTCGATGCACTTTCATTTTACTTTTATGTTAATAAAGGGCATGTCTTCTTTCTTTTTAAAATTTTTGTCATATTATCTTTTTAGCCAGTAACGGATCCACCGGGGCAGCACGGGTCTCAAGCCCCCCTTACCCTCTGGCGGACAGTGGAGCCCCCCGTGAGTTCCCTCTTCTTTTTTCTGGTCAGGAAAGAGAGATCGGAGGCGCCACCATTCGTGAAGCTCGCTGGAACTCGACGAGTCAACGAAGAAGAAAGTGAATCGTTTTTGGGCCGTGGGCTGTGCCTGCTGGACTATTTCATTTCTTGCTCACAGTCTGTTAGGCCTAGGCTCGTGGAAGTGCTGGCCCGTGAACCAGTGCATAGAGGCCAGGCTGGCCAGGGGTAGCCGGCATACTACCTGTTCGGTGTCCGGCAGCAGTCCAACTAGGACTGAGACACGAGTCCCATTTCCGCTCCTCTCTCGATTCAAAATGTTAGAATATATGAAACACGGAAGTAACGGATTGAACTAACAAGATACACAATGCAAGATCACAGACGATACGAGAGGCACGATATTTAGTAACGAGGTTCAGCCAAAGCTTACATCTCCGAGGCATGACTACGAGCGCTCCTTCCTAATATGCAATAGCAGCCGCTACGAGGTCCCGACGAGAGCCGCCTCCTCTATCCGAGTCTATCGCTATGCCGTCATGGTTACAACAGTGGTCTTCCCATAATATTTATGAGGAGCCCGTGATACATGAGTCCAACACCAACTCAACACCCTACCGCTAATACAACTCGAAGTCCTAAGCGTAACCAACTCGTACACTATATTCAACACATATTCTAACAAACTCCACCTTGGCGAATATTGCACCATTCTGAAGCCGTCATGTGCGAACCTCCATGTACACGGACTTGAGTTGTAGAATTTGGAGCTCACGTAGAACCGCCTGATGAATCCAACGTTTTAGACTCGCCGCCCGAAGAGAACACCGCTATCTCTGCAACTCCATCCTCCATGACTCCACCTGCAACGGAACACCCTTGTAATTTGTACAAATTCGATGTCGCCCTCTCCCCTATCATCACAGTCTCATCGCCCTCCATAATCGTCATGGTTTTCCTATCCGGCTCAGCCCGAAACAACAAACCACCACGATGTAGAGCTCCAAGCGAAATTAGATTCCTCCGCAGCTCCGGCACATGCTTAACTCCTCGAAGCACTCGCTCAACTCCATCTTAAGTCTTGATCTTGCTCCTTATGGTGTGTAGTATAAAATGAGCTTGCCGAATCTAACATCCACGCTTCAGTTGATTGTGTCTTGATAGCTACTGAGAGAACATCACCGTCGCTATCCGAGTCACTCTTAGAAGTTGCCATGTTAGCACTTGATCCCTTCAATTTTTCTGGACAGTCCTAAGCGTAACTAACTCGTACATATTCTAACAAACTTCACCTTGGCGAATATTACACCATCCTGAAGCCGTCATGTGCGAACCTCCATGTACACGGACTTGAGTTGTAGAATTTGGAGCTCACGTAGAACCGCCTGATGAATCCAACGTTTTAGACTCGCCGCCCGAAGAGAACACCGCTATCTCTGCAACTCCATCCTCCATGACTCCACCTGCAACGGAACACCCTTGTAACTTGTACAAATTCGATGTCGCCCTCTCTCCTACCATCACAGTCTCATTGCCCTCCATAATCGTCATGGTCTTTCCATCCGGCTCAGTCCAGAACAACAAACCACCACGATGTAGAGCTCCAAGCGAAATTAGATTCCTCCGCAGCTCCGGCACATGCTTAACTCCTCGAAGCACTCGCTCAACTCCATCTTAAGTCTTGATCTTGATCTCACCTATTCCAATAGCAGGGTGTCCTCTGTCATCTCTCAAAAAAGCTTTGCCAAAATCACCTGACCGCTGAATCTAACATCCACGCTTCCGTTGACTGTGTCTTGATAGCTACTGAGAGAACATCACCGTCGCTATCCGAGTCACCCTGTGAAGTTGCCACGTTAGCACTTGATCCCTTTAATTTTTTCTAGACAGTCCTTTCTCACATGTCCCCACTCCTTGCAGTCAAAGCACCACACCTTCTTCTTCCTTTTGCTCATGGCCTCCACTTTCACCCTCGCACGCTCACCTCTAATTAGCAATCCTTCAGTTTGAGGTTCCTCTACTGCATTGTTCTTCCTCCTTTGATCTTGAGCCAATAACGCTGCAGTAACATCCTCAGTCTTGATGGATTCCTTGCCATACGTCAGAGTCGTGACCGTATGCTCATAGGACGGTGGTAATGAGCATAGAAGAATTATTGCCTTGTCTTCATCATCAAGTTTCACATCCACCTGACCTAGATTCGTGACCATTTGATTGAAGACATTAATATGCTCCGCAAGATCCGACCCCTCCTGCATTTTCAGCCCATATAACTTTTGCTTCAAATACACCTTGGTCATCACCGTCTTTGACATGTACTGACCTTCCAGCTTGTCCCAAATTTCTTTTGGTGTAGTTAACCCGATGATATGATACATGACATGGTCAGACAGACACAGCCGTATGGTTGCAGCTGCTTGCGCCTGCTTCTCCTCTCACTCGTCATCCTCCATCTTCTTCGGTTTCTCCGCCTTTAGAGCAGCCGAAAGACTTTGTTGCGCCAACAAATCTTTCACCTTTATCTGCCACAAGCCGAAGTTGCCACTGCCATCAAACTTCACCACCTCAAATCTAGCACTCGTCGGTTCCATCCCGCCAACACGCGGTTTCACCGGTCCTTTAACGCCGGTCTTGCCGCCTGATCCGCTTGCCTCATTGGCCTCAACAACAGACGAATCAACCTCCTCATTGGAGTCCTGCTAGAATACATAACACGTGGAAGCAACGGATTGATCTAACAAGTACACAATGCAAGATCACAGACGACACCAGAGACTCGATGTTTGGTAACGAGGTTCAGCCGAACCCTACATCCCCGAGGCATGACTACGGGCGCTCCTCCCCAATATGCAATACCAGCCGCTACGAGGTCCCGGCGACCCCCCCAAATATGCAATACCAGCCG
Organism: Eragrostis tef; assembly: GCA_000970635.1. NCBI lineage: Eukaryota > Viridiplantae > Streptophyta > Magnoliopsida > Poales > Poaceae > Eragrostis > Eragrostis tef. The sequence goes on along the minus strand of LAPY01005403.1, from coordinate 15,446 downwards.
CTACGAGGTCCCGGCGAGAGCCGTCTCTTCCCTGCGAGTCTATCCCTATGCCGTCATGGTTACAACAGCGGTCTCCTCTTATATTTATGAGGAGCCCGGGATAGATGAGTCCGACATCAACTCAACACCGTACCGCTAATACAACTCGAAGTTCTAAGCGTCACCAACTCGTACACTATATTCGACACATATTCTAACACAAAATGCGCAGGCTTATTATGTGCCAAAAAAACCGTAATTTGCGCGCTCCTGCGATCTGAACGCGAGCCCTATTTCTGGTTCGAAAAGGGCGTGCACTCGCCTCCCACGACTCGGCATGATAGCCCCCGATCCGGCACCATGCCGTTCCTTCCCCTCCCGCACCTCGCAGCCTCGCACAGGCACAACTGCACAACTTCTCCTCGCGATCGTGATGCCTCAACTCCGCCGTGCAATGCACACACGCTTGGCCATAAAGCTCGCCGCCGTTAATCTCCGTCACCACCAACCAAAGAAGGCTGCCACCAAGCTAAGGATGATAGGCGCCAGCCGAGGAGCGGAGTCAACCTTTCCCTTCCCAGATCGAGTCTTCGCCCGACGTCCACGGCGAGCAGTGGCTCGGCGACCGGAGTTGTGGATTTGTGGCAAGCTCGTGGGCACGACGTGGATCTACAGTCCGCTCGCACCGTCCTACGGCTCGAGCCCCTTGGTAATTTCTGCACGACATTGCAGTGTGCCAACGATCTCGTGCCCCTTGATCTCGTTTGATTTCTTCATCGACAGAACAATCTGTGTTAGGCGTAAAAATTCTGGTTCAAGGGTCAATTAACGAGGCTATATATATTACTGAACTCAACAGATCGATTCTTCATTTCCCTTTGTATCGATTCTTCCTTTTCTTTTGCTTGGCTTTGCCTGCTTAGTTTATGAAAAATGGTCAGGAGTATGAAAAGCGCTTCAGGTGTAGTCTGCTTGTTAATTTGTCTTTCAGGTCTATTTTGATTTTTTTTTGGCAAATTTGTGATGAAGAGAGAGCCTGCAAGGTCCTATACAAGCTGACGCTTCAGTAAAAATCCTTTCTCCCTTGAGAGGATTCAAGCGCCCAGTGCAATTTTTGCAGAACCTGTCGAAGGAAAACACATAGAAATATAATTTCATGGAGATACCCTCTGAACTAACAAGATTCGTTTATTAAGACTGAAAATTCATGATGGGGCCTGATTAAAGTATCTTCATTTTCTGGGTGATACTAATGTGCAATAGTTATGAGCCCCTCCGCGATAATGTCATGTGAGTACAGAATGTTAATTAGCTTGTTCGTTTCGACATCCAAAATAAATTCACTTGCTGCATGTATTTTGGAGTGGTCATGTAGATATCAACTTTTCATAAACTAATAAACAAAGAAATAGCTGCCATCAAGGTTACATATGAACACATATAAGCGCTGATGAGCTTTTGCTTGATGTCCCCCCTTCCAGCTGCTTCGTCGTGTCAGAAACTGCAGTTTGAAATAGAGCTTGAGTGTATATATTGTTGTTTCAGGTAACAAGTTGTAAAGCAAGGTTGAGCAGTCTTGATACCTCCAATCATGCTAGCATCAGATAATGGTTTCTTGTTCATTAACATAGAATATTTGAGCATGTGTGCTTGTTCTGAAGAATGGTAAGGAAAATGCTTTTGTGTTTATCACATACTGAGTTTTCTAAATGTGATATTTCAGCTGAAATGGTTGAATAACATCCATGATATTTTATGAAATGTTTGAATAGCTTCCTCATCTTCAGATTTTAATTTCTCGTTTATATTATGTTCCATTGAGCTTTGATACTGCTTGGATGTTGATCAATGCGCCGCTGTTCTTGGGACAGAAAGGGACAGAGAAGGGAGTCAGAACGGAGGGGAGGGAAATGTACAAAATTCAAAATTCGTCCATGCTTACCAATACCAATGTGGTCTTCTGTTTGAGCTTGGGCTGTTGAAGGCACATGCATAAATCTCCAGTTATTAACATGCATGCCTGGTTAACATATTCCTTTTATTTCACTCCCTCACAAAAGGCTTGGATTGATTTTTGTACTGTTTCAATAGAGAGAGCCTTTGAAGTATACAAATATTGTGCATTTACAATAAGAGGATTGCATTTCCAGCACTCGTGGTTGGAACATAAAGACTGAATATGGTGCTCTTAAGGATTACATGACTACATCATGTCTCATCAAGCTTGCACTGACGCATATATTTTTAGAGTGATTATATGATGTTTGATTTATGGTTCAAACTCAAATGTTTTGTGGTATTGTGTTAAGCCTGTTAGATATTAAAAATGTAGAAACTCTAATTCTCATGCCCTCTCAGTCCTTGAGTCATCTATTATTTGGTATTATCTTATCAAAATTCTTGGCTCCATTTAAATGCATCAGACATTATCATCGAACCATGGCATGAGATCAAACTGATAGATGAAAGGAACATGCTGTGGTGAAAATTGGCATATTTTGCTTTCAGAAATGAACGTCGTTTATTGTGTCCAGCTGAGGCTAAAGGCGTCTTCATTTCCTCCCCTCTAAATATTATACCTCTAAAATTAAAGAGAATCTTTTCATTTAGAGTATTAAATAAAGTCTAATTACAAAACCTTTTTATAGATAGGTGTTAATTTACAAGATAAATCTAATAAGCCTAATTAATCTATGTTTTACTACAATGATCCTACAGTAACCATTTGCTAATCGTGGCTTAATTACCCTCATTAGATCCGTCTCGCGAATTGGACCAGAGGTTCTGCATTTAGTTTTGTAATAAATTTTATTTAATATTCCTAAATGATAAAATTTTCTTTGATGTGACAGGTCTAAATTTTAGACTCCAGAAAACAAACACCCCCAAGATCCCGCAGGTCTTGGGTCCAAGTTCACTAATGTGCAGCTCTCATGTACCTTATAAAGAATAAAAGACATTTTTACTTACTAACTTCTTTTGTGCCTTATGTGTTTTACGAAACATGAATATTGAGTGATGGAAAACATGTATAGACTCTTTTAGCAACGCACGAGCACTTATCTAATAACGTAGAACTAACAGGCCATACAGTAATCCCTTCAAAAAAAAAAGCCATACAAGAATGCGTCAATCAGACTGTAAAGATGCCTCGTTGCTAGTTGCATTCACTTGTACGTTGTCCCTTGGTACCTAGCGCATTCTTCATTCCTTAAGTTGACATTTTGAAACAAAAGAGTCAACATTTTCTTTTTTCTATTTCAACTTTTTTAAAACAAAATCAATATTTTAAAAATGTTGACCAGTAAGATTAAATGTTGACATAGTGCAAACAAAATGTTGATATAATACATCCAAAATATTGACCAAAAATTTAAAATTTTCAAAAATTCAAAAAAATATTCATATTGATTTTATTTTAAAGAATTATTTGTAACCAAAATTATAAGTTCAAACAAATTTGAAAACAGACTTACAGTTTAGGAGAAACTGCTAAAAAACACTCACGATCAGACATTGCACTGAAAATGACTCCACATGTGGTTTGTGCTCAAACTCGACGGCAAACGCTCGAGCTGCAGACATCACCAGACTGTCCCTTTGTCTAAGTTAGCAGTGGAAAGTGAGAAATTGCTGTGATATGCAATGAGATATCTGCGGGAGTTGCTTGCTCTGCTGCTTGTCTATGGTGCCTATATAGGACAATTACGTGGCTGCTCGGATACCCACTGCAGTTACAAAGTATGAAGTGGAGCCAATGAAAAGAAATGAATGACCTCCCTAATGTCTTTATCTATATGTACTATATAGATGCAACCCACTAAGTGTCATAATTGCTATAAAGCTGCTCTCACATTGCGTCACATCATCACTATTATTTTAGCCGTTCATTCCCTACTATCTACATGCTGCTCACCGTTAGATCCTTCCAAATACATCCCCTTTTCTAAATTCATCTTCACCGCATCCACTCTTCTAATGCCCCTTTCATATTGTAGAAACTGAAAACTACCCATTGATTTATAATGGTGTTAATGGCATTAAGATTATTATGCTATCATCACCTCCTGACAGTCTTAGTTATCTCGGTTTTTTTCTATGCGGCTACACACCTAATGCCCAATAATCAATGGGCATCAAAGAAAGTTAATACTGCTATAAAATCTGAACCAATTCAGCTTTTGATCTCCCAAAATCATGACATATATAAAGCCACACACATTCCAAATCTCCTAGCCCATTCCACCAAGCATCGGCACCTCACCACTTTCATTTCTTCCACTTCAGAATTCAGTTTAACTCCATCTGGAGTATGATGTTATTGGCTCATAATTTTCTTTGTCTTTTTTCAAGGCATTTTTGTGTTATTGTTTCAATTAAAATTTTGATCTCAAAGCTTTATGTCCATGGTCATCTTTGAGATATACCATGCTAGAATTATTTTATACATTATTAATGAATTTGTTTTGATGCTCTTTGCTCAATACATTTGTGCCTTAATTAATCAATACAATTTACTACTCATACATATTTTCGTGAACCTTTATGGCTATGCCATCTTTCTACTTTTACCATGTTATGCGATAGAAAAAGTCAGTGCTCCTCCTACATATATTTCCTGGACCCTTTATAGCCATGCCATCTCTCTATTTTTATTCTTTACCATTTAAGTTTTCTATTTAATGGGCTGTGTACACATCATTCGAAATTTTTTGTTATTTTTAGTGTCCGCAGCAACGCGCGGGGAATCATCTAGTTTACTGATAATGGCCTCCTAAAATGTCTCCTTTACTGTGAAAACTGACGAATTTGATGCTACAGGCGTTGATGAGGTCTTGAGGAATACTGTGTCATGAGATGTGGCAACTGAGAGGGCAAGATATTAGTACTTGATGATCCAATGGCTAAAAGTTTAGAAATAGAACTCACCGTTGACATCCAATCTTTATCTAACGGACACAATTATTTGAGATGATGTGGCGCAATGTGGAAGCAGAGAAACAGCACTCAATGACCCTTAGTGGGTTGCACTTATAAAGTAATTAGTAGATTCACCAATCATCTGACATAATATTTATTTGGCTTCAATTACTACCATTAAGTATGCAATGTTAAATGAGTGGAAATTTGAAACAAATATTGCCTTCAGTACATCAAGTTTATTTGTTTCACACAGCTCTTAACTAAGCGCCTTTCATTTCAGCAGGCGTTTCTTTTGCCAATTATTGACCTTGCTTCTTGTTAGTGCAGTAATTTTGCCATTATTTGAAAATAAGTCTCGCACTGTCGTCATTAAGTCTTCATTTTCCTTTATTCAGTGTCAGGAGGATCGTGTAGATGTTTACTTGCATGCTAAGAGCAATACAAAAGATGCAGACTTCTCCAGGCTGGTGGCCTCCGTCAATTGCCGTTTCCTCCGTTTGATGGAGAGTGACGGAAAAACCTATCCTGTTGGCCATTCGTAAAGCCCCAACAATTCAGTATTTTAATGTGGGGAACTAGATAAACTGTCCGTCACTCAGCCACGGTAATCTTGCAGTGGAACTAGATATATAATGTCGGCCACTACTTCTCATATGTGGCAATGTCTTAATTGCGTACGAGTGTACACATTATTTGAAGCGGAAGAAAGGTAAATCTGGAGCCTGTGCTATCAAATTGGATATGGCCAAAGCTTATGATCAGAATGGTAAATCTAGAGCCTGTGCTATCAAACTGGATATGGCCAAAGCCTATGATCGTGTTGAGTGGGAATATCTTCAAAGGATAATGCTGCAACTTGGCTTTCATGAATCTTTCGTTGCCTTAATCATGAGATGTGTAACAACTGTTTCATTCTCAGTTAGAGTTAATGGTGTGCTCTCAGATGTTTTCAGACCAACAAGGGGGATTAGGCAAGGCGACTCTATTTCACCATATCTTTTCTTGTTGTGTTTGGAAGGACTCTCATGTCTCCTGAAGTCGATTGGTCCAATGCACTTGTCCCGAGGTGTTAGAGTGTGTATTCATTCACCATGGATTTCGCATCTTCTTTTTGCGGATGATTGTATTATTTTCTCAGAAGCATCGCAAAGGGGGGCTACCCGGCTACAGGAGATTCTGGACACTTATAGTCGAGGTTCGGGACAATTGGTCAACCGAGACAAATCTGCAGTATTTTTCAGTTCTAATTGTTCTGACGATATGAAGACAGAATCAGTGAAGGACTGAATATACACCAGGAGGCATTGGCGGAGAAGTACTTGGGTCTGCCTACGGCAGTTGGTCGAGTATATGCCTACGAGGATCCCCGGTTTGATTGGCACGTGGAGTGGGCGGGATGCCAGTTGTGCTGGGCGAGAGGTGCTGATTAAATCTATTGCACAAGCAGTGCCAACTTACCCCATGAGCTGCTTCATGTTACCTGTGGGTACTCGGAAGAAGATAAGGACTGTGATATCCAATTACTGGTGGGGCAGTTTAGCTGATAGCCGTCGTATTCATTGGAAAAGATGGAATCATTTGACTAAGCCCAAGGCGAAAGGAGGTATGGGCTTTCGGGATTTAAAAATGTTCAACCTTGCGATGCTCGGCAAGCAGGGGTGGCGACTTATAACTTGGCCAGATAGCTTATGTGCTCGAGTTCTCAAGGTGCGATATTACCATGACTCAGATTTCATGTCGTCGACAAGGAAGAAGCATGCAAGCATGACGTGGAGAGCTATCCTAGCAGGCAAGGAGGCTCTTGGCAAAGGCTTAGTCAAGAGAATTGGTGATAGAGCCTCGACACGTATTTCGCATGATAGGTGGCTGCCTCAACATTTTGGAGGGAGGCCGATCACCCCTGCTAACTTTTAGTGGCCAGGAAGTTGAATATGTGTCGGACCTGCTAACTTTTAGTGGCGCATGGAACGAAGAGTTGATACGTGAGATTTTCTTTGATGTTGATGTTTATGCGATACTGAAAATACCTATCAGTGCAATGAATGGGGATTTTTGGGTGTGGGAACATGAGAAACATGGGAATTATTCAGTCAAATCTGCATATAGAAAGCTTGAGGATGAACGTAGCCAAAATAATGGAACACAAGAGGTGAATGGTTCATCGATGGACGAATGGATGCAAGCTTGTCTCTCGCTGGATGTACCCCCCCCCCCCAAAGGGAGG
>LAPY01005400.1:10904-21111 GCA_000970635.1 Eragrostis tef | reverse complement strand
CCCCCCCCCCCCCCGCCGGGCCTGGACGACGACCTTGTCCGCATCGATGCCGGCTCACAGATCTTGCTCACCTCCAGGGCCCTCGACGGCGGCGGGTAGGAGCACCGGTGACGGTAGAACACAGCGACAAGCCGGGGCTCGCGGCGACCAGGACGGGAAGCCAGGGGTGGTCGTTGTTTCGAATAACGACCGGCCGGACGATATTCGAAATAGCGACCACCCCTGGGTGCCTCCTTCGCCGCTGGATCAAGCTTTGTCCGGTCGGGATCTGCGCTGACGGAAGTCAGAAACAGAGCCCCTGCTCTGTTTTCCTTCCTCAAGTGTCTCGACCGCACTGCGTGGGCGTTCATCATCTGCTGAGCGATCCAGCGGAAGATTCTAGAACCTTCATCTCATGACGATGCCGACGGCAGATAGATACCATGCCGCCGCTCGGCTCGCCTCTGTCCCCAAAATTCTCGACTTCACTGACGTGGAGCATCGAGCCCGTAGACTGGTTGCGTCCGCGGACCACGGCCACGTCCGACCTCGCCGCCGTCGCCGCGGCGTTGCTGGACGACGACATGGCCGGATCGAGCGCCAACCAAGGAGTGGCGCCTGGCGTCGGCACCCCGGTCTCAGTGTACCTCGGCGACTTTAGCCTCCACTGGCTGCTTTAATATGTAGGTTTCCAATTTATTTAGCCTCCACTTTAGCCTTCAGCATCAACGCGCAACGCTTGTAGTATCACGGAGAGGACAATGCATTTCTTCGTATGCGGTACACAGACAGAGAAGCCGACGAGAATTGTATACAAGTCACTGGTTGCTCAACCGGAAACGTTCCAGGACGGCATCTCTGTCCCCGGTGGCCGCGAGGTACACGCCCATGAACTCCTGGTACGTGTACGGCCTGTACAGAGGATGAGCCTCCTCGCCGACCACCGGAGCCACGGTGCATCCCATCTCCGGCATGACGAACGTGGCCAGCGTCGTCCTTGCGGCGCGCGCGTTGGTGACCACGCGGTGCTCGGCGCTCCTCAACCAGCCGTTGCTGAGCACCTCCATCTGATGCCCCAGGTTCACCAGCCGTGCCGCCGCGTCTGCAGCCCGCCGGCGCCGCTCTCCATGAGGAGCGTCACCAGGTTGGGGTCGCAGTGCGGCGCCAGTCCCAGCGTCAGGCTCGGGTCCGGGCACGCCACGTAGTGGTTCACGTTCATCACCACCGGCCCGCCGCTGAGCTCCCCGTCGAAGTGGCCCTCCTCGAGCCCAAGGCCCGCCGCCGTGAGACGCAGCAGGCGCAGCGCCACCGCCCTCACCGCCGTCGTGTACGCCTCCAACGCAGCACTGAGCCCTGCAGGCTTCTCGGGCCACTGATCCCTGAACTGCTCGAAAGGGTAGCAGCCGAGCTTGAGACAGTCCCTCCAGTATAGAACCCCCTTCTCCTGCTCGTTCCCGATGCTCGTGTAGAACCGTGGAACCTTCTTAAAGTCGGTCGAGTAGTGAGCCATCTTCTCCTCCGTGGGGAGCCTGAAGAACTCCTCTGCGCTGCTCATCATGTCGCTCATCACCTCATCTGCCACGCCATGGTTGATCACCTGTTTTTCATTACAGGGTAGTACCAAGGTTTCAGCATCTTATTTCCTTCAGCTCAATCAGACAGTTACTGATAAGACTGACAAGCTACTGAAAATTCAGATACACATTCACCTGGAAGAAACCAAACTCCCTTCCTGCGCCGATGATCTGCTTCACGATCTGTTCCTGGTCGTCTCCTGCGAGGTCAACTACAGGTATCGCTGCTGCACAACACGTGGAACTCCCCGGTCTCTTGTCCACTGGGAACACATAGGATTCAGGCACTGATTGGTAGGCAGCTCTATTCGACAGAGGCTCTGCCATCTCCTAGGATGTGATTTCTTGCTTTCTTACCTCGCCCAGATTTGCTGCCTCCATAGGAGTATGTTTCTGCACTTATATGTGGTGAGAATGATGAGCAGAAGCATCTTGGGAAGGATTCAGGGTTTCTGACTGCAGCAGGGGAAGATCCATATTTGTCGTCACATGGAGTACGCTATCCGCAAGAGTTGACTTTTTCAGGGAAAAAAAAGTGAGAGAAAAGATCGGTGCTTTTTTTATTTGGCCGGCTTGATAGTGTTGCAAGAAAAATAATAACACAGGAATTCTTCAGTCCAAGTGCCTGATGGTGCATGCTGAGCACATCAATATTTTTTTTCAGATTGGAAAATTGTATGTGGAGAGCCTCGCTGTGCTTAAACTAACACCAGAATCAATTAAATCAACAAACAGGTTCATGCACAAATTTTAATTTAATCGTATGATTAGTTCCTGCCACGATCATGTATTTTGTTTGGTTTTATGAGGAATACTCGGCAAATAGTAAGGACTGCGGATCCTAAAAGAGCATCAAGATAGATCATGCACAATGCATGTTGCAATATTTTCTTTTTCAGATTCGAGAATGGTATGTGGAGAGCCTCACTTTGCTAAAACCAACAGCAGAATCAACTAAATCAGCAAACAGGTTCACGCGACAATTTTAATTTATTCGTGTGATTAGTTCCTGCCACGACCATGTATCTTGTTTGGTTTTATGAGGAATACTCTGCGAATAGTAAGGACTACGGATCCTAAGAGCGTCAAGATAGATCATGCACAATGCCTGTTGGTGGTGGCCAACAAAATGCTACTAGTGTTTGGTCTAAAAAAATATTATGCCAGCGTCGTGTGAAAGCCGCAACAGAAAACTATACTGTAGGGTGGGATTGGGAAGCTTGCAGATCCTGCTGGAAAAATGCATAGCAGCACAAAACCTGCTCGTGTGGACGCATTAGATTTACCATCAAAAGCCTTTCTCTTCTTGAAATTTAAGAAATCAAGCCTCCAACTTTGTTGATAAGTCACCTTTTGCTGCTGCCCTAGAAAGTTAGGGTTTTTTTTGTGTGTGTTATTAAAAAGTTAGTATTGGAGTAACTTCACTCTTCAAAGATGCTCTTGCCGCCCCATTTTCATGACAGAGGACACGAAGCTAGCATGACGACGGAATCAAAAGTATGCGTACGAATGCATCTCTCCCATGATATCTTCTAAGCGACTGGGATTATGCTCATACTCCTATATGAACTAGAACATCTTGTAGATTTCACCGCACCGGTCACTCATTCCAAGCAAAGGCAGATTTTTCTCATGTCCTGCTTTCCAGCGAGAAATCTGACGACGCAAATGTCACAAGTATCGAGCACTTGCAGGGGTACTTGCAGTGCCATAATTTTTATATTTTTTTGTTAACATCAATGATTAGAGTGGGTCATCGCTGAGAGAAGTTTCCATGCCATGGATCCTCGTGTTCAAAGATTCCAAAAGGCAGGATGACAAAAATGAAACCACTCGACAACATGCATCAGTCTTCAGTCATCACCATCCATACTTATGCGCATGATCACACATGATAACACACCTACCTCTCCGTAGGGAAAAAAGAAGTGAAAGAGAAGGGTCCACCGTGCCATTGAGAAACATGCTTTCATGCTCGGGCTTGCATAATTACAAGGTCTCGGTTCACTCGTATTAGAGACGTAAAAACTTATTCTATCATAGCTATGAAATAGACTACTCTGAAGAACACGTACTTAGTGCTGATAGTGGTTGTAAAGGGCTCTCATAGTTTAAGACTTAAGCTTTGGTCATCAACGCTAGCGGCCGTGTGGGAAAAAGAAAAATGTTCCGGGTGTGTATTGATGTACCAGTGGGGAGATCCACAAGAGTGAAAAATATGCCTGTTCCGCAGCTGCAGAAAAGTAACTGCGAACACTGTAGCGACTGCAGAAACACTATAGCGGTTGCAGAAGAAATAACTGAAACACTGTAGCTACTGCAAAACAGCGAGGTGAACAGACTGAATCATGTTTTGCATACACCTTCTTTCTTTGCACAGGCAGTACTCGGAAGGAAAAATAAAACCTTCCTCTTGACAGCCTGTGAGCGAATAACTGAAAGTTGGAAGCAATCAAATTGAAAAGCGTCTAAATCCAGAGGCAATCACAATTATGGACTAGCGTGATCTGCCATTCCCCCCAGGTGTAGATAACAACATGGTGGCTCAACCGCGAATCTCAACAGTTCACATGTTACAAACATCGTTTTCGTTGATGTATTTTCTACGGCTCGTACGACAAAGAAACCGTTTCATATGAAATTCATATGTTCATTGCGAAAAATTGCTTTCAGAATGACAATCATTTCATATGCTGCGCAGAACATCACAGCTAAAACTAGCACCGTGGGGGACAAAGCATACATGTAGAATGTGAAATAATTAATTTCTCCAACTCGTAAATACTTCCCACCATTTTCTACAAAATAAGACGATTGGTAGTGACTCTTCAGCAGCTTCCATCCATCCAACACAACACTAGTCTGCAAACGACCAAATTCTGACAGACCCCAACAAGGAAATGTCAAATGAAAAAGATGACTAGGAGAACTAACAAGCAATATAAAATTTAACCCAGAAAAGTTCTGTAATCGGAAACTGAGGAGCCAAACTGAACAAATCGAGTAAATGGAGGGCTTAACCGTAAAGTTGGCTGCTTTTATTCCGTCCAATACAAGTCTTTGGGGAATTGGCACAGGGGAGGAGAGAGACAGGCACAGGTCCGCGCTAGAGAGAGAGACCCATTACCAATGCCAAGAACAAGAAATCAGGGAGGCCAGTCAGGAATCCAATCCGAATCCCCTCCAAAAACCCACCAAACAGCCTCCCCCGTCTCCAAGAACAAGAACAAGAGAGCATCCTAGGAACAGAAGGGGATAAAGAAGCCCAAAAAGACCAAGGAAAGGTAGAATCTTTCACTGTGCCCCAAATACGCTGATCACAAACCGAATCTCTCCTCTTCCTCGTCCAGCCCCTGCTAAGATCAAAGAATACAAGATTTATTTGATCTCTGTTTCAGTTATTCTTGTAAAGTTTTTGTTTTTCTTGAACTGTTACTAGTGTTGCGCTGTTGAGAAGTTTCAAGAAGAGCTGAATAACTCGGGGAAGGAAAGAGATGGATCCGGCGTTGCTGGACGACGTAATACGGCGACTGCTGGAGGTGAAGAATCTGAAGCCGGGGAAGAACGCGCAGCTGTCTGAGTCAGAGATTAAGCAGCTCTGCGCCGCCGCCAAGGAGATCTTCCTGCAGCAGCCCAACCTCCTGGAGCTCGAAGCCCCCATCAAAATCTGCGGTATTTCTTCCGTTTCTTGTCGTGCCTGAGCAATTTCTTCATGTCGGCAGCACCTAAGATGTCATCTTGGGGATTGTTTTGGTTGGTCAACGGGTAGCACGCTATTCGGTCTGTGCCTTTCCGGGGTCGCGTCTGTGGAAAACCTGATCTTCTGATTGAAAGCTATATATTTCCAATCCTTTTAGGTCTTTTATGGCTCGAAGAATCGATTTAGTGCTGGAGTAGATGTTTGTTGTATGCTGTTCGTAGTAATTAGGCATACTGACAATATAAAGTGTCTGATTGTATTTGCAGACAAAAACCGGCTAATCTTTATGGTCGATTCAGGGGCCTATTAGATTATGTACATATATCTAACAAAAGATGCTAAATATTGAGGTATAAATGCATTTGGTGACTGGCGGGTCATTTTGGATTTAGTATGATGAAATGACGATGTTAATATGTTCTGAAATCCAGCATTTCCTCAATCTTTCCAAGGTATCATAGTTTACACATTGATTCTTGTTCAGGATATTGTTATGTGGTAATTTTGGAGAGAACATAGATGATTGTAAACGTTTGAACAACATCTTGTAGGAAATCAAAGCCGTGTCCTCTAAAAGAAGGTTTACTAGAGCAAATGACCGTAAAGTGGGTAGCTATCATAGTCGTCCTGTATGGAAATCTTGACTACATGTGTTGTTGACAAGATTGCACTCTAATAGCACACTAATATAAACCACTGACAGTTAACCTGTGTTTATTTTGTAATAAAGCATGGCCATTTTGGCTTCATTATTGGTTTTCATGCTGTAGCAATCTCTGCATTGTGTAGCTGAGCTACATTCTGTGGATCTACAGGCCACACAAACAATGGCCGTAGTAAGTTTCATGCCAATACATGGGCTGGCTTTCTTGTTAGATAAAAAAGACTTGAAGCCTTGAATTGATATATTGTCTGATAAAAAGAATCTCAACACTATTTGTAATGATGTATGTAATGATTTATTAGCCTAAAAATCCTCTAATAAAGCTTCTAACAAATGTTGATCTTGCACATTTTCTTCTGATTAGGTGATGTCCATGGACAGTATTCTGATCTCCTGAGGCTGTTCGATTACGGTGGATACCCACCTCAGGCTAACTACCTTTTCTTGGGTGATTATGTGGACCGTGGAAAGCAAAGCCTGGAAACAATATGCCTTCTTTTGGCTTACAAAGTCAAATACCCAGAGAACTTCTTTCTTCTAAGGGGCAACCATGAGTGTGCATCAGTAAATCGCATCTATGGTTTTTATGATGAGTGCAAGCGCAGATTCAGTGTAAAACTCTGGAAAACTTTCACAGACTGCTTTAACTGCTTACCAGTGGCAGCGTTGATAGATGAAAAGATTCTCTGCATGCATGGTGGTCTTTCACCTGAGTTGAACAAGCTGGATCAAATACTCAACCTGAATCGCCCCACAGATGTGCCCGATACTGGATTGCTGTGTGATCTTCTTTGGTCTGATCCATCTAATGAAGCACAAGGCTGGGCCATGAATGATCGAGGTGTCTCGTATACATTTGGGCCTGATAAAGTGGCTGAATTCCTTGAGAAGCATGATTTAGACCTCATCTGCCGAGCCCATCAGGTGTGCTGTACTCTGAAAGAATGCAGAAACTTACTCCCTTATCAAGCGAGTCGATTATTTACTTATGCTTGCCATGTTGAATTTCAGGTTGTTGAAGATGGATATGAGTTTTTCGCTAACCGCCAACTTGTAACAATATTCTCGGCACCTAACTACTGTGGAGAATTTGATAATGCTGGTGCCATGATGAGTGTCGATGAGACATTGATGTGCTCCTTCCAAATACTGAAGCCTGCGAGGAAGATGTTGGCAGGTGGAACTAATACAAAATCAGGCTTCAAGGTACGCATGATTTACATGGAATAATTTACGTGCACCCTCCGCTAAGCACGCTATTATTTCCCTGTAAAATTGTCTGGTCATTTCCTTAATACTGTGTTTTAATTTGCAAAAACTATAAATTCTTAGTGTGCCATGCTAGGGTTAACATTCAATACGGAAGATTGTGTGACAATTTTGAGTGTGTGATTATTCAAATACTTCTCAGCTTGGGCGCCGAACTTTTCACTAGAACTTCAAGAAACTGGACATGTTTAAACTCTAATCTGCATATTTCATTTTATAGTTCTCATAATGGAGCTTCAGACACTCCCAAGTTCGTTTTGTAGGATGTTTCAGTGATTATAGACATATTAAGCCTATCTCTGGTGGCTACCTATTATATCAACAAATGACTGCACCTCCTTTATTATTAGTTTGGCACAGGGGTTTGCTGGCCTTTACTATGCGATTTGATCTGTTCATGGCTACTTTGACATTGTATTTTTTTTCTTTTTCAGTTTCTTGTGTGAAAAATATATGCCTAGTTGCATTGTCTATCAGATTTCTTTATAGTACCTTTGGGCAGATTTCATTCTCTCCCACTGTATTTCGTTCTTACTTTGATGGTGTGGCAGTGCGTGTCATAATCATTGAGGTCATAGTTGGTTTTGATGGTGGTATTTCATAAGTTCAACCCATACTAAAGGTCACAAAACAGTTGAACCCATATTTCAAGTTACACTCTATGACATTGACTTATCTTGTTCCCCACTGCTTATAGCAGAACAAGGACAAGGCAGGTGGTTAGGTCGGATACATGTCTGATTTGTTATTTTTATATCAGAGATGGGGATGTAAGGAAATATCATGATATCTTTGAATGGTTGGATGAACCATCAATGCATAATGGATTTTCGAGTAAAAATGAGGAACTGACCAGCTCTGAACTTCCACTACCTTGATAGTAGTAGATTGTCATACTAATTACTCCCTCAAATATTTTCTATATGAATTGAACTAACTAACATCATACATTAAAGATTGGAGGGAGTTTTGAGTTTAATTTGGATTTGAAACTTTGTTAGCCACATGAAAAAAGAACAGTGTCATTCACAATCATCATGACTTTTAAGTATTTT
This sequence comes from Eragrostis tef, assembly GCA_000970635.1. Lineage (NCBI taxonomy): Eukaryota > Viridiplantae > Streptophyta > Magnoliopsida > Poales > Poaceae > Eragrostis > Eragrostis tef. Next base: position 12,870 of record LAPY01005400.1, on the reverse strand, counting down.
TGTGATATGAAAATTTTGTTGCTCCAAACACCTAACTTTCGTTTTCCCCTCTTTTCCCTGATAGTCATTGAGAGGGTGGTGACAATTGTCTGATGGTGAGCAAGCTGCGATCGACTGGGGCAGATATCTTCAGCGGCTGCTTCTGTCTAACTGCCATTTTCGCGGATACCACAGGCCTGAAACAGCTAAGCAGATGTGTACAAGTACAACTCTCCTTGATGGAAACTGTACATTTTTCGATGTTGGATTAACACTCTTGTAATGTGTTATCGGTTTTTACTGTGCGGATCTCCTATCATGTGAGCGGATGTGTATGAAGTCTTTCCATCCTAAGTTCGAAAGATTCAGGAAGCATGCACCAATAAAATAGCTATAGCCTTTTGGGTGCTGTTTGATGGAAAGGAATTTCCATCCGCTGAGCATGGGTATTTAGAACAATGGACACCATTTCATCCCGATTTCTGAGTCTGCTCATCTCAATATTTTGATCCAGATTTTTTTTCTTTATCGGTTGAGCTGGTTGAATATGATTCTGGTCAATATGGGTCTCTGGGAGGAATGGATCCATGATGGAAAGCAGCATTTTAGTTTTTTCCCCCCTTTATTGTCCTGCCTATATGTATATGTATATCCAGCACGTAAGCTGACTGGAAAGGAAAATACGTAAGCTGGCTCTGAAGCTCTGCGTTGCTGTACTCCTTGGTACACTTGCCATAGTAGAGAATCAAAGTGCTAGTGCTACATGAAAATCCCATATAGTAGTAGCACTAGGCATTCGATCTCTTGTTTCTCTTTTCTAAAGCATCGGGATAGGTCCTGGCAAAATGATGAGAATCAATTCGACTTGTACGAAAGATTTTGACAACCTGTGGACCGTGGTTGCAACATGTGAACCTGGAGGAGCTGGAAGAATAGAAATCTGGCACAGCAACAGCGTCAGGTTCCCCGTCGTCTAAGACGTGCCACACCGCACTTGACGACCTGATTCCACTGATGCAGGATTATGCTATCTTCTCTCCTTTGAGTTGACGATCAGACATTCAGACACATCCACATCAAGGCAAGACATCAATTTTCTGGCAGCGAGTCAAGATTCAAAAGGAACCAAACCATTAATCCATACATACGCAGATCATTGACAGATTTCTAACATCTCTGGGCTGTCTTCCACTGTTAGCGAATGAACATCTGCCAAATATCTCAACAGAAACTCGTCGGCCAAACCTGAGTGTCTGTATACTATTATACTACTTCCTCCGTCCTACTTTAGTCGGCATCATAACCTTCGGCGCGGAGATTAAGAAGAGAAAGAATAAAGTAGATGCGTAGAAAACAAGAAGAAGAGAGATAGAGATAGAGGTGTATTGGGAAAAGATAAAGGTGTCTCCAGAAGTGAGAATGTCAAATATTTTGAGAAAACTTGATATGGTTAGAATGCCAAATATTTTGGGAACTATGAAAATATGTCACTCCAACGTACATCATCAATAAGAACAAGAGAGAGAAAACGAAGCAAAATCTATCTCCAGTCTGAATCCCAAATGAACAATCAATTTATTTGCTCCATAAACTATGTGCTGCCTAGCACTATAATCTGTAAGCACTCAATTCTAATAAGCACCAGCTCAGCGTCGTTAGAATGATGCGATCAGCAACTCTGTGTCGATGTCAGTCGGATTCAGCGACCAAGCAAACGCCGAGCTTCACCTGGGTGCGATGGAGATGGAGATGTCGGTGGGGATGCGGAACTTGCCGGCCCACTCCTGCGCCTCCAGGAAGAGCTTGGACACCTTGGCGGCGACCCACGACATGTCCGGCCGCGCCGCGGGATCCTTGGCCACGCACCGCAGCGCCAGCGCCGTGAGCGACTCGGCGGCGTCGACGGGGAACGAGTCCCTCAGCCTCCGGTCCACCCACCGCCGCATCGCCTCCCCGCCGCCCTCCGCCGCGGTGGCCTCCGCCGTCT
>LAPY01005398.1:16402-30033 GCA_000970635.1 Eragrostis tef | reverse complement strand
TGGGCACTAACTGGAAATCAGTGACACGGGGTGTCACAGAATCATCTTATATGTCCAGCATGTAGCTTTAAGTTGCTATTTCTCTGCCGTTAATTAGATTGTCGGCTGAAAACTGAATCATTAGATGAAAAATTATGGCAGGTGCAGATGATGATGCTTTCACGTTGGAAGTGCACCATGGTGGATTATTCCTTGGTTATGGATCAGACAAGAAGTACATAGATGGCATGGTAAACGTTTTTGATTGGTGTGAGTCTGACACATGGTCACTCCTGTGGATTTCAGACTTTCAAAAAGAATTGGGATACAACACCACAGATGAAGTCAATGTGTATTGGTTAGTACCAGGAAAGGGTTTATTTGATGGTTTGAGACTGTTGCAGAGGGATTCTGATACAAATAGTATGGTCTCTATGGTTCCTCGATACAGGACGTTGGTGGTGTACTTTGAGCATGTGAACTTAATTTCTGCGATGCTATGGGATAACACCTCATCAGAACCAATAGAATCGTTGACAGTGATAAGCCCTAAGAAACCTATCTACAATAACCCTGGTGGTGAAGGTTCAATGGCAGGAGTTGAGCTAGATGCAATTAGTGGGAATAATTCTGACGACGAGGATGACGATCCAGAATTTGTAGATAGTGACTATGAAATAGAAGAGGATGATGATGATTTGTTCGATCAGTTTGTGGACCTAAAAGAAGCAAAAGATGTGGCAAATACTGAAAAGGGCAAAAAAACAGCAATTCAGCAATGCGGGGCTGATGACTTACCATATGACGATGATGGTGGCAGGACTGGACGGTGGCCTGTATGCACCAGATTCAACAGATGAGGAAGGTGATGTAAATTTCAAGTTCAAGGCATTCAAACCAGAGGTTGATATGTTGAATCCCCAATTTAAGGTTGGTATGGTGTTCTCATCTGTTGTGGAGTTCATACAAGCTATTACAGAGTATAGTGTGAAAAACAGGGTTGAAATCAAGATGCCGATAAATGACAAGCAGAGGATCAAGGCGTGTTGTGCTAAAGGATGTCCATGGTACATGTGGGCATCAGATGACAGCAAGTCAAAATGCTTCATGATCAAGAGATATGTTGGCGAGCACACCTGTCGAAAGGAATGGGAGTTGAGGAAATTTACCGCAAAATTCATTGCTGAGAAGTACATTGAAACTTTCAGAGGAAATGATAGGATGATTCTTAGTAGCTTTCCAAAGGAAGTGCAGAAGGACTTCAATATGACTCCATCTAGACACAAGCTTGGCAGGGCCCGTAAGTTAGCACTGAAGGCAATCTATGGAGATGAGGTGGATCAGTACAACAAGTTATGGGACTACGCTGCTGAATTGAGAAGGGCGAATCCAGGCTCCTCATTCTTTCTTAACTTGCAGAATGGATGCTTTAGCACTATGTATGTTTCGTTGGATGCATGTAAAAGGGGTTTTCTCAGTGGATGCAGACCTATAATTTGCCTTGACGGATGCCATATAAAAACAAAATTTGGTGGAAACCTATTAACTGCGGTTGGTATTGATCCCAACGATTGTATTTTTCCCATTGCGATGGCAGTTGTTGAGGTGGAGTCAAGGATTTCTTGGGATTGGTTTTTGCAAACCTTGAAAAATGATCTTGGCATTGAAAATACATACCCATGGACAATAATGACTGATAGACAAAAGGTATTGTGCATATCTTAACTTTAATAATTAAATGTTTATACTGAAGCTAACAACTAACGTTTATGCAGGGTCTAGTACCAGCTGTGAAGAATATGTTTCCAGATAGTGAGCATAGGTTTTGTGTAAGACATCTCTACCAGAATTTTCAAGTTTGTCACAAAGGGGAAGCTCTGAAGAATCTATTATGGGAATAGCAAGGTCGTGTACTGTCGAGGAGTGGACTGCTAACATGGAAAAAATGAAGTTACTGGACAAGGACGCTTATGACTACCTAGACGAGATTCCTCCCAACACCTGGGTGAGGGCATTCTTCAGTGACTTTCCAAAGTGCGACATTCTTCTCAATAATAATTGTGAAGTCTTCAATAAGTAAGTGCAGCTTGAATTCTTAAATGTATATAATCCTTCTCAAGTTGTACAACATGGAAAATAACACACATGATTTCAGGTATATTTTGGATGCACGAGAGTTGCCCATTTTGAGCATGATGGAAAAAATTCACAGCCAGTTGATGAACAGGTTTTTCACCAAGCAATCTGAGGTTGCAGAGAAGTGGCAAGGTCCTATTTGCCCAAAGATCAAGAAAAAGGTTGAGAACTCTGAAATAGCTAATACTTGTTATGGAGTCATAGCTGGTATGGGAATTTTCCAAGTCCATGAGAAGGATCGAAAGTACATTGTCGATATCAAGACGCAAAGTTGCGAGTGCAGAAGGTGGGATTTAACGGGTATTCCATGCAGTCATGCTATATCTTGCATGAGGCATGAAAGAATCCATCCAGAAGAAATGGTTGCTGTATGTTACTCAGTTGAGGCCTTCAAGAATGCATATGGATCCAACATAATGCCTACTAGAGATCAGCGGAGTTGGAATAAACAAAATGGAGTGCATGTCAAGCCACCAGTATATGAGAAGAAGGTCGGTAGACCTCCAAAAGCTAGGAGAAAGCAACCACAAGAGCTGCAAGGAGGGACCAAGTTCTCTTAGTGGGAATAATTCTGACGACGAGGATGACGATCCAGAATTTGTAGATAGTGACTATGAAATAGAAGAGGATGATGATGATTTGTTCGATCAGTTTGTGGACCTAAAAGAAGCAAAAGATGTGGCAAATACTGAAAAGGGCAAAAAAACAGCAATTCAGCAATGCGGGGCTGATGACTTACCATATGACGATGATGGTGGCAGGACTGGACGGTGGCCTGTATGCACCAGATTCAACAGATGAGGAAGGTGATGTAAATTTCAAGTTCAAGGCATTCAAACCAGAGGTTGATATGTTGAATCCCCAATTTAAGGTTGGTATGGTGTTCTCATCTGTTGTGGAGTTCATACAAGCTATTACAGAGTATAGTGTGAAAAACAGGGTTGAAATCAAGATGCCGATAAATGACAAGAAGAGGATCAAGGCGCGTTGTGCTAAAGGATGTCCATGGTACATGTGGGCATCAGATGACAGCAAGTCAAAATGCTTCATGATCAAGAGATATGTTGGCGAGCACACCTGTCGAAAGGAATGGGAGTTGAGGAAATTTACCGCAAAATTCATTGCTGAGAAGTACATTGAAACTTTCAGAGGAAATGATAGGATGATTCTTAGTAGCTTTCCAAAGGAAGTGCAGAAGGACTTCAATATGACTTCATCTAGACACAAGCTTGGCAGGGCCCGTAAGTTAGCACAGAAGGCAATCTATGGAGATGAGGTGGATCAGTACAACAAGTTATGGGACTACGCTGCTGAGTTGAGAAGGGCGAATCCGGGCTTCTCATTCTTTCTTAACTTGCAGAATGGATGCTTTAGCACTATGTATGTTTCGTTGGATGCATGTAAAAGGGGTTTTCTCAGTGGATGCAGACCTATAATTTGCCTTGACGGATGCCATATAAAAACAAAATTTGGTGGAAACCTATTAACTGCGGTTGGTATTGATCCCAACGATTGTATTTTTCCCATTGCGATGGCAGTTGTTGAGGTGGAGTCAAGGATTTCTTGGGATTGGTTTTTGCAAACCTTGAAAAATGATCTTGGCATTGAAAATACATACCCATGGACAATAATGACTGATAGACAAAAGGTATTGTGCATATCTTAACTTTAATAATTAAATGTTTATACTGAAGCTAACAACTAACGTTTATGCAGGGTCTAGTACCAGCTGTGAAGAATATGTTTCCAGATAGTGAGCATAGGTTTTGTGTAAGACATCTCTACCAGAATTTTCAAGTTTGTCACAAAGGGGAAGCTCTGAAGAATCTATTATGGGAATAGCAAGGTCGTGTACTGTCGAGGAGTGGACTGCTAACATGGAAAAAATGAAGTTACTGGACAAGGACGCTTATGACTACCTAGACGAGATTCCTCCCAACACCTGGGTGAGGGCATTCTTCAGTGACTTTCCAAAGTGCGACATTCTTCTCAATAATAATTGTGAAGTCTTCAATAAGTAAGTGCAGCTTGAACTCAAAAATTAAATGTATATAATCCTTCTCAATTTGTACAACATGGAAAATAACACACATGATTTCAGGTATCTTTTGGATGCACGAGAGTTGCCCATCTTGAGCATGATGGAAAAAATTCACAGCCAGTTGATGAACAGGTTTTTCACCAAGCAATCTTAGGTTGCACAGAAGTGGCAAGGTCCTATTTGCCCAAAGATCAAGAAAAAGGTTGAGAAGAACTCTGAAATAGCTAATACTTGTTATGCAGTCCCAGCTGGTATGGGAATTTTCCAAGTCCATGAGAAGGATCGAAAGTACATTGTCGATATCAAGACACAAAGTTGCGAGTGCAGAAGGTGGGATTTAACGGGTATTCCATGCAGTCATGCTGTATCTTGCATGAGGCATGAAAGAATCCATCCAGAAGAAATGGTTGCTGTATGTTACTCAGTTGAGGCCTTCAAGAATGCATATGGATCCAACATAATGCCTACTAGAGATCAGCGGAGTTGGGATAAACAAAATGGAGTGTGTCAAGCCACCAGTATATGAGAAGAAGGTCGGTAGACCTCCAAAAGCTAGGAGAAAGCAACCACAAGAGCTGCAAGGAGGGACCAAGTTCTCCAAGCATGGAGTGGAAATGACCTGTAGCTACGGTAAGGATCCAGGGGACACAGTCAACGGGTGTGAGCTGAAGAAGACACGAAAACTGCCTGTCAAGGGAAGCAAGAAACAAAGACAAAATGAAATTACAGGAGATATGCAAGAAGAATATCAGGAGCAACCTACCATGACACAGGTTTGTAACTATAGAATATTTACTTTTTTTAAACATATAAAAACAAAATTTGGTGGAAACCTATTAACTGCGGTTGGTATTGATCCCAACGATTGTATTTTTCCCATTGCGATGGCAGTTGTTGAGGTGGAGTCAAGGATTTCTTGGGATTGGTTTTTGCAAACCTTGAAAAATGATCTTGGCATTGAAAATACATACCCATGGACAATAATGACTGATAGACAAAAGGTATTGTGCATATCTTAACTTTAATAATTAAATGTTTATACTGAAGCTAACAACTAACGTTTATGCAGGGTCTAGTACCAGCTGTGAAGAATATGTTTCCAGATAGTGAGCATAGGTTTTGTGTAAGACATCTCTACCAGAATTTTCAAGTTTGTCACAAAGGGGAAGCTCTGAAGAATCTATTATGGGAATAGCAAGGTCGTGTACTGTCGAGGAGTGGACTGCTAACATGGAAAAAATGAAGTTACTGGACAAGGACGCTTATGACTACCTAGACGAGATTCCTCCCAACACCTGGGTGAGGGCATTCTTCAGTGACTTTCCAAAGTGCGACATTCTTCTCAATAATAATTGTGAAGTCTTCAATAAGTAAGTGCAGCTTGAATTCTTAAATGTATATAATCCTTCTCAAGTTGTACAACATGGAAAATAACACACATGATTTCAGGTATATTTTGGATGCACGAGAGTTGCCCATTTTGAGCATGATGGAAAAAATTCACAGCCAGTTGATGAACAGGTTTTTCACCAAGCAATCTTAGGTTGCACAGAAGTGGCAAGGTCCTATTTGCCCAAAGATCAAGAAAAAGGTTGAGAAGAACTCTGAAATAGCTAATACTTGTTATGCAGTCCCAGCTGGTATGGGAATTTTCCAAGTCCATGAGAAGGATCGAAAGTACATTGTCGATATCAAGACACAAAGTTGCGAGTGCAGAAGGTGGGATTTAACGGGTATTCCATGCAGTCATGCTATATCTTGCATGAGGCATGAAAGAATCCATCCAGAAGAAATGGTTGCTGTATGTTACTCAGTTGAGGCCTTCAAGAATGCATATGGATCCAACATAATGCCTACTAGAGATCAGCGGAGTTGGAATAAACAAAATGGAGTGCATGTCAAGCCACCAGTATATGAGAAGAAGGTCGGTAGACCTCCAAAAGCTAGGAGAAAGCAACCACAAGAGCTGCAAGGAGGGACCAAGTTCTCCAAGCATGGAGTGGAAATGACCTGTAGCTACGGTAAGGATCCAGGGGACACAGTCAACGGGTGTGAGCTGAAGAAGACACGAAAACTGCCTGTCAAGGGAAGCAAGAAACAAAGACAAAATGAAATTACAGGAGATATGCAAGAAGAATATCAGGAGCAACCTACCATGACACAGGTTTGTAACTAGAATATTTACTTTTGTTTTTTAGAAAAACTTCATATGCAAACTAAATTGTGTTAACTGCAGGAGTTCATGTCTTCTGGAGGAAGCACTTTCCAACAAATGTCCACCACCATGCTTTCCCAGATGACAGATGAGGTGAGTTTCATTACCTACTTCGATGTACAATTTTTTGTTCTAAAATAGAACAGGGTCGAAGCCTTTGTAGCAAGAGTTTGATCTTACTAATTTTATTTCTTGGTAGTCAATGCCCTCTAGGATACCATTTCAGTCGCCAGGACCTCTTCCAGATTCAGCATTCATACAAGCTAACAAGCCGCAACCAAGACCCACAGCCCCTCTATCAACAGCAACAAAGGAGGGAAGGGCTAGTATGAAGAAGCGTAGAGGTGCAGCAAAATGTAATAAGAAGTCAAGCAATAAGTGATTGCTTTTGGTTAATTCCTCATGTACTGAAGTGCAACAATTTGAGTCTTTTGCTAAGTGATTACACGCTCTACTAAGATACATAATTGTAACAAAGTATTACATTGATAGACTTATTTTTATATCGTTATTCATGTACTGTCTGAATCAGTTTGAATGACAACTACTACACTTGTGTTGTGCCTGTATTAGACATCAAAGCTTTTACAACGTGAGATTTTAGAAAACTTAGCCACGATGTAGCTGTGACCATCAGTTTTCTGTATGGTCATTGTACATGTCCATGATGAAGGATTGTGATGTCATTGCACATGTCCATGAGGCCAAGAAGCAGTGCACCACACGACGAGTATTACAGCGGCCAAGAAGCAACACGTATGGAGCGTAGCGGCGATTTGATCTGCGGCCGCACAAACTATTCACAGAGAGAAAAACAGAGGAATAATTGCTTTAAAGGGTTTTCTATAAAGATTGTTTATTAGTTATCATGCAAACGTGGCGTCCATGTCAGCTTGATTAGAGAGAGTTTGGCTCCGGTGACCTCGGATGCTCGGCTAAAAAGAGTTTAGTGATGTATTGGTCCTGTTTTAAAGAATGGCGACCTATTTGCACATACCGAACAAGTTTAGTGACCTCCAATGCAATTTACTCTACTTTATTTGTCTCAAAATAGTTGCCGCTTTTGATTTTATAGACATCACGTTGATGAACGATCAAATGTGATGTTAAAAGTCAAAAACAACAGCTATTTTAAGACAGAGAGAGAGTAGACGCGCCACGGGGTGTGAAACATGCCAACACTCTTTGTTTCATAGACAAATGAAATAGAGGAGCTAGTCGTCTAGCCATCTCAGCTTTATTACCTTGTTTTGGCATGTACTATCTCTGGCATGCTTACATAGACACCCTTTAGCATCGCGGTGAGTAAAGCGCTATTGCTTTACTTGATTCCAGTAGCGATTCTGGAAACGTAGAACAATTCCAGAGTTCATAAAGTGTAATAACAAATACCAAATCACTATCATATTTCAAAATATAAGCAATTTTTGACTTTCAGACATCACGTTTGACCGTTTGTCTTATTCATAAAATTTATGAAAATATTATTAATTTTATTACAGTTTGTTTCATCATTAGATATACTTTAAGCATGACTTAATTATTTTATATATATTTTTTTAAAAAATTGAATAAGACGAACGGTCAAGCACGATGTCTGAAAGTCAAAAACTGTTTATATTTTGAAACAGAGAGAGTAGCAAAATGGATTTTTGCAACTCCATGTACGACATAATAACCGAAAATTTGCGCGCATGCTGAAGCTTGGTAACAATTCCTCACCATTTCCATGTTCCCACGTGTGAGAAAAGTTGAACTCAGTTGAATTCTAGAAACTATAGGTTCGGTCATATTATTCTTGAGCTTCCCCATGCGCATGGCCGATTCCGTGTCTATTCTATTCCACAGAAAGAATCTAAGCTGTCACTAATAGTATACGAAAACACCTAGGTGCTTTGGAACAGAGTTGATGACGCCGCGTCAAGAACAGAGCTCCACGACTCTAAAAACAAGCACCTGTGAGCCCACCATTCTTGTCCACATTTCCGTCTCCCGATTCGTCCACTCCGGCTTGTGCGATTTCTCCGTGCTGCAAGTCCTCTTGCTGCATTGTTTCTTTCGATGGTGTGCTACAAAGTACAAGAGCGTTGCTTTCGGGTTCCTTGTCCTGTGGAATGCTGGCTAAACAAGGGCGCTATTGGCGCGTCCGCCGTTGATCGCATATAATTAAGACGCATCGTCCTGAGACCGGCCGTGTTCCAGCTCCCAATCATTGACTCTGGCGATCGATCTGAACTGTTGATTGTTGTTAATTTCCTATAGCCTCCAGCAAAGCCAGCCAGCTAGCTAGCTTTAGTATTGGAATCGATCGGCTCCCGGCCGGATCAAAGCAAATTAAGATCAAATTAAAAAGAAGCGGAAGTGCCTGCCTGCATGGCCAGCGCGACGTCGTGTACCGTCTACCGCTCGCGCGCGCTCATCGTCAGGTGCGAGGGCGGCGGTCATCAGCAGCTCCGGAACAGCGGCAATGCCGTCCGGGTGAATGGCGCGGCACACCGAGCGCCTCTGCAGGTTGGGGCGGCCCTGGAGACGTCCATCAACAGGTCGCTCGCTGAGCTGAGGAGCGCGCCGGTGTTGGCGCCGCCGCCACTGCCCACCCGGCAGAACATCCCGACGGAGAAGCAGACCGTGGATCCGTTCCGGCAGGCCCTGATCGAGGGCGGGGTGCGGTACCAGCAGACTCTGGTGGTGCGCTCGTATGAGGTTGGTCCGGACAAGACCGCAACTCTGGAGACCGTACTCAACCTTCTCCAGGTACTACTATATATTCTCTTGAGCTTAATTTCATTCATTCTAACCTTTTCTTTTTGAAGAAGTTGCATCCAACATGACTCGATCATGCTAGTTATGTTAATTGGCTCGGTGATGGCTTCGGCGCGACGCACGGCATGATCAAGAACAACCTCATCTGGGTCGTCTCCAGGATGCACGTCAAAGTCGAACAGTACCCGATCTGGTTGGTAGTTCGCCTGGAATGGATCATGTCCGCGTTTCGGTACATACTAACCGACCGCCTTCCATTGATTCAATTCCATCCCGGCCGCTGCAGGGGCGAGGTGCTGGACATCGACACCTGGGTCGGCTCGTCGGGGGAGAACGGCATGCGGCGTGACTGGCTCATCCGGGGTCGCAACTCCGGCGACATCTTAGTCCGAGCAACCAGGCAAGCCTCATGCTGCTGTTCGTATCGCTTGCTAATTATGTTTTGCCTGCCTTCGATCGATTTTGTTTCTCTCCATGACCCGTTCATCCTTGAATGCACGCACGCAGTACCTGGGTGATGATGAACAAGGTGACTCGGAGACTGTCCAAGATGCCGGAGGAGGTGCGGGGCGAGATCTCGCCATGGTTTATTGACCGCCACGCCATCGAGGAGGAAGCCACCGAGAAGATTGTCAAGCTCAACAGCAACGGCGAGTATGTCGACTCGGATCTCAAGGTAGCTCTATTTGCTTACTTGTCAATAGGGAGTACAAAACTTGTCAATAGCCGAGTATCTGCTCCATCTGACAACGGAGTAAATAGTAATATAACTCATGCCAGACAATATTTTTTTGTCCAATTAAGTTGTCTGATTTACGTATCTATTATATGTTTATTCATTGGTCAATTTTTTTTCAGCAGCCTGTCACAATCTCATATGTGGAATAGTTTAACGCAGGCTTATGATATCTCATTTATGCTATTGAACATTATTTGTAGCCCAAGCGAAGTGACTTGGATATGAACCACCATGTCAACAACGTCAAATATGTACGGTGGATGCTTGAGGTAAATGAAATATATGTTTCTACCGTGCAAAACATGGCATGGTTGTTCAGCAAAACATGAAGCATGGTTGTTCAGCAAAAAATTATCGGATTGTCTCCCTTCTAAGGTCACTGGGATTTTGCTAATACCTAGGTCAAGTTTTCTGCGATTAGATATGGACCCAACCATCTATATGTTCTCATCCCCTTTTAACATTATCCACTTTATAGAAATAATAAAAATGTTCCAGCATCAATAAAAAATCATTCCATCTTCAAGCATTTAATTTGTTCCACATGCTATGATGAAGAAATATGCAACATGTAAGAACAAAATATTCCAACTTCAATAGAAAATGTTCCATCTTTACAAAAGAATTTCTTACATGTACATTTTATTTCTTTCAAAAACGTGGCTAAGAGAGAGAAATAAATAAGTCTCCTTAGAACTAGCAAATGTCAAAATATATTTGTCTTAATCTGCTTGGGCCTTGCCCTGCCCTGCGTGGTCCAGACTAGAGCATTCCCAACTGAATTACATGCTAAGATTGAATGGGGGGATGATGGTGAAGCGCAACAGGTGCAATGACAATGCATGTTTCGTCATTTAGATCTGCACTAAACTTTATATATTCTGATGGAAGTTGTATGCTTACTGTTTATACCTGAAGCAGAGGCATATGCATATCTTTCTCTAAAGACCTTTTTGTATCGTGCAGACCCTTCCTGATCACTTCCTGCAGCAGCACCAGCTTAGTAGCATCATCCTGGAGTACAGGAAGGAATGTGGGAGCTCAGATGTTGTGCAGTCTATTTGCGAACCTGATAAAGATTCAATCCTACCAGAAGAAAATGTCAGCATGGTCACGGGACCTTCGCTGTTGCCACAGATCATAAACGCTCACCACAGCTTGGCAGGTGCACTCCAACAATGGCCAACTAAGTACACACATCTTCTCCAATTGAAAGCAGGTGATGATACCTACGAGGAGATCGTTAGAGGTAGAACAACATGGAAGAAGAAGTTGTGTCAAGGTTCATAGCGATGTCTACTAAAGGAAGGTGCATATGTGCATTGCTTCGACACATGGTTTCGACCTTCAGTTGTGTAGGTTGAACGTGTCCTTCCTATATATTATGCATTAGTTAGTCGTGTCTTCTTGGCCATCTGATCCATATATATAAGAATAGTTTCAAGTATTCGCTGGTATGATTTTGGTTGTGTAATCTATCAAACGTATCTTGTGCTTTACAGGTTCTTTTTTATATGTAGAGAGCCATTAATTAATGCCCGCTACAGTGCCACTTCAGTTTTCAAGGATTCAAGGGGGATTTGTTGAGTTTATTGCATAGTTTGTTGCTTAAAGTATTATATTGCTAGTGTTAGAAAATGAATCATGTGTAGAAATAGATTCGTTGAGGGCAATTCAAGAATATAGATGACACCAGGAGATATTTACATCCCTCAAAGGGGCATGATTTTTCTTTTGTGCGGGTCAGTGACCAATCATGAAGAGAAAGCTGCCATTATTTGGAACTCTTTCAGGAAGCGAATGGGCATCATAGCTAATCCCCAGATGTTATTTAACCTCAGTCAACTAGTTGCCAGAGATCAAAAAAGAGAGGAAATTACTGCAGGACTGATTGCTCCTTTCACTCAGGAGGAGATTGACGCAGTTATCAAAGACATGCCAAATGACAAATCTCCAGGGCCAGATGGCTTCAATGCTCTCTTCTTTAAGAAGTACTGGAACATCATCAAAGAGGACATTTATAAAATGTGCATGGATTTTTTCAACCATGCAACTGACATACAAAGCATCTGTGAGTGTTTCATCACCTTGGTCCCTAAATGTCTTTCTCTTGAGACCATCAATGACTTCAGGCCCATATCACTCCTCAACACAAGCCTGAAGATCATAACGAAGATACTGGCCAACAGACTGCAAAGAATCATCTTGAAGCTGATCCACATAAATCAATACGGCTTTATTAAGACAAAGACTATTCAAGATGGGCTGGCTTGGACACTAGAGTATATCCACCAATGTCATCAATCAAAGAGAGAAATTATTATGCTTAAGCTCGACTTTGAAAAGGCTTTTGATGTCATTGAGCATGATGCTATCATCCAAATGATGGAAGCCATGGGGCTGCCAAATAAATGGAACATGTGGATAAGACAAATTTTGTCCTCAGGAACATCTGCAGTATTGCTCAATGGGATTCCTGGAAAGAAATTCAAGTGCAAGAGGGGGGTCAGACAGGGAGACCCCCTCTCCCCCCTTCTGTTTGTAATTGCAGCCGATCTCTTACAATGCATCGTCAACAAAGCATACAGGGAAGGTCTGTTCCGCAGTCCTCTTCCTCAAGATGGCACAGTGGACTTCCCAATTATCCAGTACGCGGATGACACACTGCTAATTATGCAGACTGATGCCCGACAGCTCTTCTGTATCAAAAGCCTCCTAAATTCTCTGGAACAATCCACGGGTCTCAAAGTAAACTATAACAAATCCTGCATGTTGCCTATCAATGTCTCAGCTGAGAAAATGGATCATCTGGCCAACACTTTTGGATGCCAAGTTGGTAAACTCCCATTCACATACTTAGGCCTGCCGGTGGGAACTCTCAAGCCAACAATCGCTGATTGTGCCCCAATGGTTGAGAGAGTGGAGAGAAGTCTTACAGCAACAACAAGATTCTTAAACTACGGCGGAAGAGTTCAATACATCAAATCTGTCATGACTGCAATTCCAACATATTTCATGTGCATCATCAAACTCCCAAGAGGTTCTATTGAGGAGATTGATAGAGCAATGAAGGACTGTCTATGGAGAGGAAATGATATCAACAAAAAAGGTGGAAACCTAGCTGCATGGCCAACAGTTGCAAAACCAAAAGAGAAGGGGGGATTGGGCATTAAAAATCTGAGAATCCAAAATAATGCTCTTCTTCTTAAGCATCTCCACAATTTTTACTGCAAAAAGGATGTGCCATGGGTGTAGCTCATTTGGAACAGGTACTATCAGAACAGAGTACCTCATGCAGCCAGAGAAATGGGATCATTCTGGTGGAAAGACATCTTGAGGATGTATGAGGTTTATAAAGAAATTGCTTCCTGCCAAGTTGGAATGGGCGACACAGTTACATTCTGGACAGACCTCTGGAATGGACAGAGAAGAGAAACCTCCTATCCCCATCTCTTTCAGTTTGCACAAAACAAGAAAATATCAGTCAAGGGAGTCATGGAAACTGGGGATCTTTCCACACTCTTTCAACTGCCACTAAACAACAGCGCATATGAAGAGCTTTTGGCCCTTCAAAATGAATTGGAAGCATTTCAATATGATCCAACAGTAAAAGATGTTTGGAAATTTCAGTGGGGTACATCACGTTATTCCTCTCAGAAATACTACAACTTCACTTTCAGGAATCAGAACTGCCCTAGGCCTCTCAAATGGATTTGGAAAACTAATTGCACTCCAAAAATCAAGGTCTTTGCTTGGCT
>LAPY01005396.1:16096-30074 GCA_000970635.1 Eragrostis tef | reverse complement strand
AAAAATATAATAAAAAATTTGATTAAAAATAAAAAAAAAACCATATACTATATGATTAATTTTCGTATTCTGTCCATAAACAATAACTTTGTAAAAAAGCATATAATGCTATATGATTACAATTTCTTGTCTTTTAGGAGATAATTACGAGGAATCCAAGTCATTGTTACAAACAAAAAAAAAAGGAAATACAAGCGATATGTAGGTCTGATTATTCGCACGTGTGACTTTGGTCTGATCAGACATAAACTGAACCACATGACAACTGTACTCTCCGGTTTTCTTGATGATATTACCTCAATGAAGGAACTAACTTTATTACCAAGAGATTACTTCAAGATTAATGATCAGATGGAATTCGACAGGAACCGTAACTGAACATGACGTACTAATTGGTGCATGTAACAGGAAGGAGAGACAAATGAAATATATATACTCAAGTGTAATGATAAGCATGGATAGAGATGCAACATCAGCCGAAATATTAGCAGTTACAGAGTTTGACTGGTCATCATACGAGAAGAACCTCAAATGACCAAGATCAATAGCACAGGTCTTACTCAAAAGTACCCTACATTCCAGCCTCGACTTCTTGTCATGTCACCTACTGAAGCACACAGAAACAGGATAATGCAGGCACTTTATGGTTTACCAGCTAATGGCCAAGCCCGATCAACTAAACATACGTAAGATAAATGATATCCTATTAAACAAAAGGTGGAGACATTGAAGTCCAGCAGATGTAGATAACAGAATGATGCTAATGAGACGCCGGACATTTTCTCATACAATCCACCATTACCACAGCTACGGCAACCAACAAATTCTTCCTTGACTGAGACGACCTCATATGAGCACCTTATAAGAGTTTCAAGCACTTGAAGCACCTGATCTTGGTTCCTCAGCAGCAGATGCAGCTTCCAATACTGCAGAAATACACAAATTTTAAAATAACATTAGCTGGCTGTGAATCGATTTGCCCAACTGAATATTTTTCAGCTAAAACAGGCTGTCTTCCAAGTAAGGCCTAAGCCTAGACTACACAAGAAACCAAATTAAAAATGTAGAAATGTCAAATGACAAGTGATCAAGCCAATCAATCTGGCTCAGCCTGAGATCGAACCCATTTCAGCCCGTCCCTGTTTCTAACCAACGAAAAAGACCAAGTTACTGCTAAAGGCTAAACAAACAGGGAAACATGAAACATCACAAACTGATAATCAACAGCTCCACCAGTTAACATTCTTACTTGATCATTAAGAGAGGATGGACTCATAAATCCACAAAAACAACTCGCTTTGTTTAGCGCAGATCAAAACAAGCACAATTGCATTGCATGCCTTCCATAGTGGCCAGCAAATCGCTGCCGCACACACACATACCAGCTGTTTCCTTGGCTTCTCAAACCTATCCATTCAACTACCCAGAAGTAATAGTTTCAGGTGGAGAAATAGTTGAACTTTATTTTGCTGATATAGCATTCTAGGGACAAGTAAGCATGCCAGTGATGACTTCCTCAGTTCTCATGCACTCACCATGAGATGTTGAACCAATCTAAGATGAGGAAGGAGTAAGGATTGCATATAAGAAAGGACAGGCCCCAGTGCTGAACCTCCCACGTGATGTGGGGTCTGGGGGAGGAATTTTCCCGGGCTAGCCTTACCCCCGCATGCGGAGAGGCCGCTCGAACCCAGGTCTCCTGGCACCAGTGGGATGGCTTTACCACTGCGCCAGGGCCTGTCCTCATTGCATATAAGAAATTACAATTTAAATTTCTTATATGCTCATGAGCATCGTTATTTTCTAGACGAAAGAAATCATATTCATTTCATGGTGCCATTGCAAGCTAGTACTGAAGTATGCAGGCTACGATAATGCAGGCACTGTATGGGTTACCAGCTAATTGGCAAGCCTGATAGAACTTGACAATGATGTTAAACTAGACAAACTTAAGATAAATGATCCCTTAAAGAAAAGGTGGAAACATTGAATTCCAGCAGATAGATAACAAAATGATGCTAATGAGACGTCCAACATAAAGCTAATACAATCCACCATTACCACCACTAACAAATTCTTTCTTGACTGAGACGACCTCGTATAAGCACCTTAAGTTTCAAGCACTTGAAGCACTTGATCTTGGTTCTTCAGCTGTAGATGCAACTTCGAATGCTGCAGAAATACACAAAATTTAGAATAACATTAGCTGGATGTGAATCAATTTGCCTTATTGAACATTTTCAGTGAAAACAGGCTGTTTCCCAAGTAAGGCTTAAGCCCAAACTACACTATAAACCAACTTTAAAATGTAGAAATGTCAAATGACAAATGATCAAGCCCATAAATAAGGCTCAGCCTGATTTCAGCCTGTCACTGTTTCCAACCAACCAAAAAGACCAAGTTACTGCTAAAGGCTAAACAAACAGCCAAACATGAAACATCACAAAGTCATAATCAACAGCTTCACCAGTTAACAATTATACTTGATCATTACGGGAACATGGACTCATAAATCCACAAAAAAAACAACTCGCTTTGTTTAGCGCAGAATCAGATATCATCATCAATATTCCTAGGTTGTTATGTTAGACCAACATAGCTACTCTAAATAGTGCAAATGGTTTAAGATGAAAGTGGTGCCAATATATGTAGCACAGAAGCTCACTTAGGTTATAGCTCTTCTATCATATTTCTCTCCTGGCACCATAGTGGATCAGAAGGATTTTGGACATTTTCCAAGCCCCAATCATATGTCCACAGCAGGTGCAACAGATGATAAAACTACTCAGTGTATCTAACTAATTGGAGGAATGTTCAGGGAGTAATAGCCTTTGAAGGCTGCAATATTCTGGTTTGATTAACACATTGTTCTTGATCACAACTAAGCAAAGATGTATTGAACTGAAGATATACAGGATAAACAACGTTATTACCTGGAGTGTAGAAGCTCATGTATGGAAAAATGATGTTGATGTCATTTTCCTCGCATACCTTTGTCACCTGAACAGACTTAAGATTTATAGTGTATATCCCGTCATCTGTCGACAGAAAAATGACGCCAATGTCATCCGCACAGCCAACCACATAAACAAAGTTTGAGAGGGCCTCTCGGGGAAGCAATGTCTTGAGGTCAATGAACTTGCTTTGTGTCCATCCCATGTATTCGTCAGATCCAGCCTCTCTCGACCACAGGTTAAGTGTGAACTCCTCCACCTGGGCAAATCCCAGTTCACCGTCCTCCGCAGTCATGAGAACCGTGCGAGTAAGGTAGCAATCTTGTGGTACATCAATAATGGATATATCACATGTGCTCAAATCATACTTCACGATTCCTTCGCCGCACCACAAGATGAAGTATAGTGCATTTCCCACAAGGGCACAAGGCAACATAGGGAAAGCATTATATGGGCACTGCACAGAGGCCGGTTTACTCCACGCACTAGCCTCCGATGAGTAGACGTATGCAAACATCTCCCCGCGACTATAGCCCGTGAGTATAACAAATAACGGTCCACGGTGGCAGTCCAGGTGATCACAGGCCCCGGTCGGCGAAGCAGCACACAGCACCGCAGCGTTCCAGCTGTGAGCGGTCGAATTGTCTGGTAGCAAGGGCAGTTCTCTCTGCTCGCCTGTGATTGGATCCCAGACAACAAAAGCACTCTCGTTCCACAACTCTTCTGGACTTCTATGAAGGAGGACGCGACCGTGGCGAGCGTCGATTGTTGCCCAGTGGGGGTCGTTGGATGGGGGTGGGCAGGTGGGGGAGGCACGAACAAAGGCGGAGGACATCGCCGGGGTGTTGTAGATGAAGCCGAGCATGGGAGCCCTGCCATGGAACTCGCGGAACCTGCGGCGGAAGCCTGCGCTGGAGATGAGGCGGCACCAGCGCTTGCAGACGAGTGCGGCGCGGAAGAGGCGCGCGGGGTCGTCCGGCGGGATCCGAGTGAGAACCTCTTCGACGAGGTCGTCCATCAGCGCCGGCACACACATGATGGATGGTTTCTTAGTCGGATCGCGGCGAGCGGCGGAGCTAGGGTTTGATCGGGAGGAAAGGCGACAGATTTCGAAAGGAAAAAGACTCAAAAGGGGCGGCTATCTGCTGCTCACATGGTCCATCAACGCGGCCGGCGGTGCGGCGGAGGCGCCATGCTGCGATTCGCGTGACGCCGGCGACCGGCGGGGCGGGGCGGGGCGGGGCGGGGGGTCTGGTTTGGTTGGTTCGGGACTTCGGGGAGACGAAGCAAGAGGGCAAGACTGGGGTCTGCTCCAGGTGGTGGACTGGTGTTGACCGAGGAATGGTTCTGGCAGGTGGGATCGGTCAGACAGCGAGAGTGGCTCCACCTTCATCTCCACCGCACATTCGCTGCCTCGTTCATCAGTGCTTTCAATTCATTTGTGCATCATGTCAAAAAAAAAAAATCATTTGTGCATCGCAGACGGCTGGCCCTCGTCTATGGCAAGTTACTCTGATGCCATATACTGTAAGAGTTCTGTCCAAACAAAAAACTTTGTAAAAAATAATAATGCTATTGAATTATGATTTCACGTCTTTTGGGAAAAGGAGGAAATAAAAGTGATATGTAAGTCTGATTATATCGCACATGTGACTTTGTTCTATTCAAACATAAACTGAACCACATGTCCGATTTAACTATACTCTCCGGTTTTATTGATGTTGGTTACCTCAATAAACGAACTAACTATATTACCAAGAGATTTTTTTTGGGGCTGTCTATAGCTCACCCGGGTGAAAAACTAGATCTCATCATCCGAATTTTAGACCATTGGATCAAGAGTCAAAAGGATCTTTCAACCATCAGATCTTGCTTTGTGGATGAGATCTAATCTCATCTGGTAGAGAAGAAAAATTTCAGTTATTTTAGAGGACCTTAGCACCCGAATTTTTATTTACACCATCTATACTCAAATATTAAACCAAAACAATCACTGTAACTTCAGTCTTAAGCAGCTGTAACTCCAATATAAATTGACTGTAAAGGTACGAGAAAAATTCGGGTATCCATGGCCTTAGAAACACTCGATTTTCCATATATGACATGTGTTTATTCTTTAATGCATGCAACATAGAAAGAAAAAGAGGAAGACAAAATTCGGGTGCTGAAGGACAACTTTTCACCCGAGCAAATTTTAGCTTTCCCCTTTACTTTAACATTAATGGTCAGATGATTATTGGGTAGAGCAAAACCAAACGCAACAACAGTAATGCACACTGATTATAGCAAGCTGATTGTAACAATGGTTGTTTACACGCTCATCTGCTGAACAAAAACAACAAATAATATCTCAGTTTCAGTTTTTTTGGGGGGATAAAGGTAATTTTATTAATCACACCGGCCTCTGAAGAGACCACGAACGAATGTGCTGAGCATCCATACAAAACAACAGAAAGAAAGAAAAAAAAACAGCAAAAGAAAAGCAAAAAAGAAAAAAAAACCACAGAACAAACACAAACTAAAGTACAACACCAAGCTTTCCACGCAATCATCCAGATCTTGTGCAAACTGTACTTTATTTCATCTACATCTTCTGTGATATCCTCACTCTCAATTCAATTTCACACAGTCAAAATGTATTTAGTCACCATAACATTCGCGGATTTACTGATCTGACCACAAGATGTTGAACTGAACTAGAACGACGTAGAAGTAACATTGCACAAACAAAAGTACAGTTTTGCTTAATTGCCTTCAAAAAAGTACAATGCTTATTTTCTCACAAGCTTAATTTCTTGAGCATAGATATCTTACAGACAAAAGAAATCAAAAACAGACATTGCCGGGTGTTCAACTTGAGATAAATGTCAACAAGTGCAAATAACAACAACAACAACCATGATGCTAAGAGTTATTCACCACAAAGCTAATACTATTCACCACACCACTACGGTACCACAACAACTTCTTCCTTGACCAAGAAGCCTCACATGAGCGTCTTAAGTTTTTCAAGTACTTGAAGCCCCCCTCCACTGTAGATCAAACTTCAAATGCTGCACAAAAACACAGATTTTGAAAATAACATCAGTTGTTGGTGAAAATGTCTAACAAAGGACCAAGGCCGTAAACTATTTCAAGCCCGAGCCCAACCCATTTCAGCCCGCCCCAGTTTCTAACCAGCTAAAAAGAGACCAAGTTACTGCTAAAGGTTAAGCAAAAGGCAAACATCACAAAATTATCATCAACAGCTCCACCAGTTAACATTATATAACACTTAATCATCAAGAGAAGATGGACTCATAAATCTATGAAAAAACTCTTTGTTAAGCTCAGATGTAATCATCAATATTCCTAAGTTGTTAGGTTATAGCAACATAGCTACGCTAAATAATGCAAATGGTTTAGATAAAAATGTTAGCGGATCATAGCTTTTACGTCGAGTACAGAGGTTCATGGCTTCAATTTTATTCCTCTAGTGATTAAGCACCGTAGAGTGTCAGAATGATTTAGGTAATCTCCAAGACTGTGCATAACAGGTGTAACAGATGAACAAAGTACTCTGCATATCTAACTTGAGGAGCCGTTCATATATAAATGGTACTAACAGTCTTTTAAAGTTGCAATATTGCAGTTTGATAACACATTGTTCTTGATCACAACCAAGCAATTATGTACTGAGTTGAAGATATACGGGATAGCACCTGGAGTGTAGAAGCTCGTGTAAGGAAAAATGGCCTCGATGCTTTTGTCCTCGCATACCTTGGTGGCCCGAACAGACTTTAGATCTAGAGTGAAGATCCCGTCACTCGTCCACAGAAAAATGACATCAACATCATCCGCATAGCCAACCACATAAGGAAACTTTAAGTAGACACATTTGGGAAGCAATGTCTTGAGCTCAATGGCCTTTCTTTTCGTCCATCTCACACTTCCATAAGAGCCAGCCTCCCTCGACCACAGGTGAAGTGTGAGATACTCCACCTCGGCAAATCCCAGTCTACCGTCCTCTGTAGTCATGAGAGCAATGTGTCTCAAGAAGGAACGTGGTGGTAGATCAATAACAGATATTTCCCGCCTGCCCAAATCACACTTCAAGATCTTTTTGCTGTCCTTCAACACAAAGTGTAATGCGTTCCCCACAAGGGCGCTAGGCAATTGAGCGAAACCATCACAGGTGTACTGCACGGAGATCAGCACGCTCCAAGCACCAGCCTCCGACGAGTAGATGTATGCAAATATCTCCCAGCGACTACAGCCCAAGAACACAACAAAGAACGGTCCGCGGTGGCAGTCGAGGTGGTCGCAGGAGGAGCCGGCTGTTAGCGTGGCAGAACAGAGCACCGCGGCGTTCCAGCTCGTGAAACTGTGAATCGGCATGGGCAGTTTCCTCCGCTCGCCCGTGATTGGATCCCGGACGACGAAGCCACGCCGACGCCAACTCTGGCGGAGGAGGACGCGGCCGTGGCGAGCGTCGATTGCCGTCAATTTGCGGCCGATAGACAGGGGCGGGCAGGTGGAGGAGGCTCGAACATAGTTGGAGGACCTCAAAGGGATGTCGGTGAGGAAGCCAAGCATGATGGTTTAGATAAAAATGTTAGCGGATCATAGCTTTTACGTCGAGTACAGAGGTTCATGGCTTCAATTTTATTCCTCTAGTGATTAAGCACCGTAGAGTGTCAGAATGATTTAGGTAATCTCCAAGACTGTGCATAACAGGTGTAACAGATGAACAAAGTACTCTGCATATCTAACTTGAGGAGCCGTTCATATATAAATGGTACTAACAGTCTTTTAAAGTTGCAATATTGCAGTTTGATAACACATTGTTCTTGATCACAACCAAGCAATTATGTACTGAGTTGAAGATATACGGGATAGCACCTGGAGTGTAGAAGCTCGTGTAAGGAAAAATGGCCTCGATGCTTTTGTCCTCGCATACCTTGGTGGCCCGAACAGACTTTAGATCTAGAGTGAAGATCCCGTCACTCGTCCACAGAAAAATGACATCAACATCATCCGCATAGCCAACCACATAAGGAAACTTTAAGTAGACACATTTGGGAAGCAATGTCTTGAGCTCAATGGCCTTTCTTTTCGTCCATCTCACACTTCCATAAGAGCCAGCCTCCCTCGACCACAGGTGAAGTGTGAGATACTCCACCTCGGCAAATCCCAGTCTACCGTCCTCTGTAGTCATGAGAGCAATGTGTCTCAAGAAGGAACGTGGTGGTAGATCAATAACAGATATTTCCCGCCTGCCCAAATCACACTTCAAGATCTTTTTGCTGTCCTTCAACACAAAGTGTAATGCGTTCCCCACAAGGGCGCTAGGCAATTGAGCGAAACCATCACAGGTGTACTGCACGGAGATCAGCACGCTCCAAGCACCAGCCTCCGACGAGTAGATGTATGCAAATATCTCCCAGCGACTACAGCCCAAGAACACAACAAAGAACGGTCCGCGGTGGCAGTCGAGGTGGTCGCAGGAGGAGCCGGCTGTTAGCGTGGCAGAACAGAGCACCGCGGCGTTCCAGCTCGTGAAACTGTGAATCGGCATGGGCAGTTTCCTCCGCTCGCCCGTGATTGGATCCCGGACGACGAAGCCACGCCGACGCCAACTCTGGCGGAGGAGGACGCGGCCGTGGCGAGCGTCGATTGCCGTCAATTTGCGGCCGATAGACAGGGGCGGGCAGGTGGAGGAGGCTCGAACATAGTTGGAGGACCTCAAAGGGATGTCGGTGAGGAAGCCAAGCATGGGGGCCCTGCCGTGGAACTCGCGGAATCGGCGGCGGAAGCCGGCGCCGGAGATGAGGCGGCACCAGCGCTTGCAGACGAGCGCGGCGCGGATGAGGCGCGCGGGGTCGTCCGGCGGGATCCGGATGAGGAACTCCTCGACAAGGTCGTCAACCAGCGTCGGCAGCCGCATGATGGATGATTTCTTGGTTGGGGAGCACGGTGAGCGCCGGAGCTATGGTTTGGTCTTGGGAGGGGAAGAGACGGAATGGGAGAGGGAGCACCCAGAGGAGCGGCGATCCGCTGCTCAAATATGATTCTGTGTACTGAGATCAATTGTTTGTCGAGACGAATATGATTCTGTAGTGGACTCATGAGCTGTCCGGAATGATCAGTGCAGTCTGCAGTGTGCAGATTCAGGCAGAAGCAATTGTAGTTTTTCGCGTCTGGTTGCATACGCTGGAATGTGGTATTGAGCTGGAGTCGCTGGAGACCGACTCAAAGAACGTCATCGACTTTTAACCTGGCTTCTGTACTCTTGGGAGACCTAAAAGATTGTTGCCGTCGGATCAGCTATACCATCTGTCAGGTTTCTTTAGCCCACGATCATGTAATGCAGATAGCCAGATGGCCCAGATTGGATAGCTGGATTTCGTGAGAGATGGAGTTGTAACCTGCCCTGGATGTGGTCAAGTGGAAACTACTGCAGTCGGCTTGTTCCCTTCTATCTCTTCTACTGTTCATTGTCTTCTCTGATCCATGTGGCAAGGCTTGAACTTTTTAACCGGACCTGACAGGAGCCAATCGCAGGCACTAAAAAGAAAGGTACGTACGCACCGAACAGACTCCGTGCGCAGTTGAAGTTGAACTTAATACATTGCCGATCGAGATAGAAGCCGACACGCCGGTGCGTCGGCCGTCTCGATCTTATTAGTCCGCGCAACGCACGTCCGTCGCACAGAAGAAACCAACAACACCATAGCATGGCGCCGCCGCCGCTGATGGACGAACTCATCGCCCAGGATTTTGACCATAGGTATTCAAAATTTGCAACAGGCCAAAAAAAAATTGACACCCTAATTTTTTTTGACACCCTAAATAATATATCTACATATAAGACATGATTGAATGCCAACATCATTTATTCATAAAATTGATCTAAATTTGAAATTGTTCCATACATATATGTAGTAAATGATCAACAAATCAAAGTGGCAACATGTGCAATAAATAGAGGATAAATCAGCAAAATGATAAGAAAGCTTACACATTACAGGACAACTTTTCGATGCTTAATGCTTTGAAAATGAGTGATGATGTCCTGATCCTTAGCTTGCAAGAAGAATTCCCTTTCAATGAATGTGACCAAGCAGCCATTCAAATACTTCTGCCCCATCTTGTTTCGTCGATTATTTTTAATAAAATTCATTGCAGAAAAAATCCTCTCTACACCAGCCGTTGCAACAGGAAGAACAAGCACCAATTTGAGAAGTTTGTAAACAATGTCATACCTAGAAACCTTTCCTTCTTTAACTAGCATCATAGACAACTCTGCTAATCCTCTCAAATTTCTGAATTTTTCATCATTTCTCATGTCATTGATATAGAGTTGCAATTGAAAAGGAAGCTGGTTAATTTCTTCAACTTCAAAGTCATGAGGATAGAACCCAGCAAGCTTAACCAAGTTGTCAGCATTAAAAGCTGAAAAATAATTGTGTGGACTGAATGATGCCATGCATCTAAGTAGTTCTGTGTTTACCTCATCAAACCTATTATTAAGCTCTTGAAGTTGCCTATCAATGACACCCAAAAACATATCAGCATGAAACCGATGGTAATTAATGGTACCTCTATAGAACTGCTTTGATCTTTGCATAGGAATATACTTCCCATTCATGTCAACAACCTTTACTTTGTGCTTCTCACAAAAAGAAGTGACCTTGTTAAGGAATTCTTGCCATCCATCATCATCTCTCAAAATATCCAGTGCTACCTTTGTGAATTCAAGAAGATCCATTGCATTTACAATGTCTTGCTCTCTTCTTTGCAAAGCACTGCATAAGTCATTTGTGTATCCAAATATTTCATTCATCAAGTGTAGAAGGAAAACAAACTCAAATGACTTAAATACTGTGAGCATAGTTTGAGCTCCATTTGCTTCTGCTCCTTTACTTTCATTCCCAATCCTGAAGAGAACTTTCTTGATTGAAGGATACAAATACATAACATGCATTACAGTTCTGTAGTGAGATCCCCAACGTGTGTCACCTGGCCTTGCTAAGCCCATTTCTTGATTCAAACCTTGCCCAGTTTCAATTTCACCCAATTTCAATGCTTCGACCATGTATTCAGCTTGAGCTATGCGAAGCATGCGGATCTTTTTACAAGACATCCCTAGAACATTCAACAGAAATGAAAGTTGCCCAAAGAACCAATCACAGTCAGTATTCTCCTTAGCAACTGCTACAAGGGTTAGCTGAAGTTGATGGGCAAAGCAATGAACATAATAAGCAGAAGGGGACTCATCCATAATTAGTTTCTTCAAGCCAGAAACATGACCCTTCATATTACTAGCTCCATCATACCCTTGACCACGGGTCTTCTCTCTATCCCCCTCCCTGGCCTTCTCTCTCTACCAGTGGCGGGCCCAGGATTTTGAGCATAGGTATTCAAAATTTGCAATGGGCAAAAAAAAATTTTTGACACCCAAAATTTTTTTGACACCCTAAATAATATATATATATAGGACATGATTGAGTGTCAACATCATTTATTCATAAAACTGATCTAAATTTGAAATTGTTCCTTACATATATGTAGTTCTTGATCAACAAATTAAAGTGGCAACATGTGCAATAAATAGAGGATAAATCAGCAAAATGGTAAGAACGCTTACAGATTACAGGACAACTTTTCGATGCTTAATGCTTTGAAAGTGAGTGATGATGTCCTGATCCTTAGCTTGCAAGAAGAATTCCCTTTCAATGAATGTGACCAAGCAGCCATTCAAATACTTCTGCCCCATCTTGTTTCGTCGATTATTTTTAATAAAATTCATTGCAGAAAAAATCCTCTCTACACCAGCCGTTGCAACAGGAAGAACAAGCACCAATTTGAGAAGTTTGTAAACAATGTCATACGTAGAAACCTTTCCTTCTTTAACTAGCATCATAGACAACTCTGCTAATCCTCTCAAATTTCTGAATTTTTCATCATTTCTCATGTCATTGATATAGAGTTGCAATTGAAAAGGAAGCTGGTTAATTTCTTCAACTTCAAAGTCATGAGGATAGAACCCAGCAAGCTTAACCAAGTTGTCAGCATTAAAAGCTGAAAAATAATTGTGTGGACTGAATGATGCCATGCATCTAAGTAGTTCTGTGTTTACCTCATCAAACCTATTATTAAGCTCTTGAAGTTGCCTATCAATGACACCCAAAAACATATCAGCATGAAACCGATGGTAATTAATGGTACCTCTATAGAACTGCTTTGATCTTTGCATAGGAATATACTTCCCATTCATGTCAACAACCTTTACTTTGTGCTTCTCACAAAAAGAAGTGACCTTGTTAAGGAATTCTTGCCATCCAGCATCATCTCTCAAAATATCCAGTTCTACCTTTGTGAATTCGAGAAGATCCATTGCATTTACAATGTCTTGCTCCCTTCTTTGCAAAGCACTGCATAAGTCATTTGTGTATCCAAATATTTCATTCATCAAGTGTAGAAGGAAAACAAACTCAAATGACTTAAATACTGTGAGCATAGTTTGAGCTCCATTTGCTTCTGCCCCTTTACTTTCATTCCCAATCCTGAACAGAACCTTCTTGATTGAAGGATACAAATACATAACATGCATTACAGTCCTGTAGTGAGATCCCCAACGTGTATCACCTGGCCTTGCTAAGCCCATTTCTTGATTCAAACCTTGCCCAATTGGGTTCAAAGGTATGACGCGCATCAGATCTTGCACCAGAGTGGGCCCGCCCTCGTTTATCCATGACTTTAGATCTTGTCTCAAACTCCCCAATTTTATCCATTAATCCATTCTCTCCCTTGTGACTGGCCGGATTAGCAAGTGGCGTGACGCGCATCAAACAGAAGCAACTGTAGCTTTTCAAGCTCTCTGCTTTGCTGTTGCTGCACAGACGTTGGAATGCCTCGCGTGGAGCAGACCGACGCATACAACCTGAAGATAGCATCAACGTTATATCCACCCTTGAGCTGGCTTCAATGATGTGTTCTTCGGAGAACCAAATTTCTCGCTGACGAATGAGCTTACTAGCTTTCGGGTTTTGTTTATAGCCCCCACGATCATGTTGTAACGCAGTAGCAGATATTCTAGCTTAACACTAGCAAATCGATGCTTCTGACAGCAGCGGCATAACTGGAAAGTCTAATGTCTTGTTCAAGGAAATGGCGCGTGGAGATCAGAGCCACCCCACCAACATCTTCGCCGCCGTCTAACTGTTCTGCCGCCGGTTATTTCCCTCTGGCGTCTCTGTTCCTCTTCATCTTCCTGTCATCAATAGCAAAATTGTTTCGGTAACCGCTTCAGGATTTGTTTTCTTCTCAATTACACATCCTATTCGGGCTCTGAACTGTTAACCGACCCGACAGTTGAGTCAATCGCAGGCACTACAAATTACTCCTCCGTAAGCAAGAAGGTAGCTACTAGCCCAGCCGGACCCCCGTGCGGTGCGTAGTCGAACGTCCCGATAAGGAGACGGAAGACGACACGCCGGTGCGTTGGCCGCCTCGATCTTTCTCAATCAGCACAGCGCACGCCCGATCGCCCGGAAACCAACAACACCTCAGCATGGCGCCGCCACCGCCGCGGCTGATGGACGAGCTCATCGAGGAGATCCTCCTCTTCTTCCCAACGGACGACCCGGCGTCCCTCGTCCGCGCCGCACTCGTCTGCAAGAGCTGGTGCCGCATCGTATCCCACCCCCGATTCAGCTGCAGGTTCCGCGAGCTGCACAACACGCCAACCATGCTGGGCGTCTTCGTCAACTTCGTCGCCGGCAACGGAGCCGGAGCCAGAGCCGATCACGTCTCCAGCTTTGTCCCCACCGCCACATCTTGCCCGTCGCTACCAAACAGACGCGCGTTCCGCACGCTCGACGCCCGCCACGACCGCGTCCTCCTCCACAACAAGCACGCGCCGCAAGAGTTCCTCGTCGTCTGGGACCCAATCGCCGACGAGCAGCAGGTTCTCCCCGACCTGCAACTGTACCGTCAAAGCCAAGCCTGGAACGCGGCGGTGCTACGCCCATCGACCTCTC
>LAPY01005396.1:0-10114 GCA_000970635.1 Eragrostis tef | reverse complement strand
TCCCCCCCCGCCTGCCGGCCGCCATGGCGGCTCCGAGCACCTCGAACCCGGCCGCCTCGGTGTTCCGACGGCCTCCCCTTCATCACAGCCGCCCAGATCTCTGGATTCTCCATCCCGGACCCTCGCTCTCACTCAAACGAGAAAGAAGGGACGAGGCGAGGAAGAATGATGGACGCACGGCGGCGCGGCGGCCATGGAATTCGACGGCAAGAGCTTCCACCCAGGTGCTGTGTACGTGGAAGCCACTGTACAAGCTCCGTCATGGCCTAGTCCGTCCACCTTCGTCCCGCGCGGTGGTGAAGGCTGCTCTGTTTTGATTTGGGATCGAATCCGCCTCATCCCCGCCCCCAGCTAGCGCGACGCCCACAGCACAGCAGCGCCATGGCCGCCGCCCACACCCACGGCGTCACCTGTGAAAAGAGGAGCTCCGAGTCAGAGCGCCTCGTCGAGACGCAGCGCCCACACCCACGCCGCGGCGGAGGAGCGGCACGCCGAGCACGACGCGGTGACCGCGGAGCAGATGGAGGAGGCGTTGAACAGCAATGACGTGGATGGGGTGGTGCTCGAGGACCAGGGTCCGTCACGCGCGGCTGCCGGACGAGGTGGTGGCCGACGCCGACGCCGCGTGGGTGCCTGAGACCAGGACACGGGCGTGTCTCGAGAGACCGAGTCGCAACGCAGCGCCCACACCCACGCCCAAGTCCGGGATGGACGTCGGCGGCGGCCAGGGCCTTCCACAGGTACGCGGACTAAATGCTGGCTCCAGGTCCAAATCTTGGAGAGGTGAGCCGATTAATTTGGGATTGTCACGTCCAAATAACAGCTCCAAACTTTGCTTTCAGAATAGATGGCTATGGATTTTATCATTTCGCTTTCTCACGAACCCCAACAGACACGACAGATGCATTGTTGAAGCGTTCATTCAAAATTTCTTCATTTTGTTTCCCATCTTCCAGATGGTCTTTAGCAGCTACTGAATTGGACGGAAAAATAGATGATCCAGTCATCCAGTGAACAACAGAATGCACAACCTTCTCCATTTTTCCTTAAGAAAATATGTAGCTCTCCCGAGAAAGAAAATAATATGCACAAACTCACGCATAAGCGAGCACACAAGAAGCCTCATAATCAACAGAAGATTGTACGGTGGTCAGCTCAGAATCAGACGCAAACAAAAAGAATCAATCCCTGAAAATTAGGACCTTCGCATGTTACAGATATAGATGCAGACACGAATGTTAGGTGATCTCGACCGCTGGCCAACCAAGAAAACCACGCCCATCCAACGGCGATGGCAGCACAGCACTCAGCTTAGCGCATGGTACGGATGACAAGGGAAAGCCTCCTGTTTAGCAACCTGTGTAAAGATATGTGTTAGTCTACGATCATGTGCCATTAATCACTTTACAAGCTGTTTAAAAAGAACACACTTGACAAGCTCACAATATTACGGTAAAATGACACGCACCGATGAGGAAATGTTATCGCTTTACATTCATGATGAACTGAGTCAGTCAGGCATCTGAAGGCGCTGTTGCATTAGGAGCAGCAGCTGGTGGTGGTTGTGGTTTATGTTGAAGAAGGGGAGATAGTGCCTTGACGACAATGCTCATGCTGGGTCTAAACTCAGATTCATACTGCACACAGAGTGCCGCCACTGCTGCAAGCTACAAGACAGAAGAAAGTCAATGGGTTAAGATGGGGGCTGCCCCAGTTACTCATATGATTTTTGCACTTCTAAAGACCACTAAACACGCAGAAGCAATGGAGAAAGGGATGCATACCTTGGCAACTCCCTTTGGAGGATACTCGCCCTTTAATCTTGGATCAACACATTGTTTCACCGTATCCTCAGTCAATCGAGGTGTCGCCTGTACCAAATGATGAAATAAACAGAAAATAGTCATTACACTGAACACTGTGCCTAGCTGCCAATCTATTTGCATATGAATTCTGTATTGAAAGTTTCAAACTGCTATATACATATTGCTATGAACTGGACCAAACCGTTCTTACAACCCTACTTAATCACCGACTTGATTATAGAAATAACTACCTAATGGTTTAGTTTGCTATATCTCCAAATGAAGTACCAAGAAATATGAAGAGCAGTAAGTAGCCTAGTAAGCCATTTAACACAATATGTTAAAACCATAAACCATACTATTATAGGGCACAGAGTGACAACAAACAAACAGATTTCTAATAGGCACGTGCAAGTATGAATTTCTGAAATCTTTCACAAATTTTAGCCAATCAGAAATTAAGAATTTTCTGCCCCAATTTTTTGTTGTTTATTTTTGATACATATTTCCCTTGTTTCATGAGCAATTATCAACAAAACAGTGGTACCCTTCACCACTAAGCTTGTCAGGAACCAAATGCTTACCCATGTAACCAGACTCTGCTGACCTCTAGGCATTGTGTGATCTACTGGTTTCCTTCCTGTTAGAAGCTCTAAAAGAACAACTCCAAAGCTATATACATCACTTTTCTGAGTCAGCTGTCCAGTCATGGCATACCTGCATCATTACCAAACATTATTAAGGAGTTTGTTTCGAACAATCGAGAGTTCAGGACACGCACAAAAAAAATGGTTCAAGCATTTGAGTTGAATACTTACTCAGGAGCATGATAGCCGAAGGTTCCAAGGACACGAGTAGAATGCAAACGAGCAGCCATATCTGGTGACTGATTTGAAAGATTGAAATCTGCAATTTTCGCTTTGTAGTCCTCAAACAGGAGAACATTGCTAGATCGTATATCCCGATGGACTATCGAAGGCTGGACCTTCTCATGAAGATACTCTAGCCCTTTTGCGGCATCTATAGCAATCTTGACCCGCTGCATCCAGTCAAGTGCTGGGCCAGGCTGTGCCCCTGGAACACCCTTTCTTCCTTTGTGTGACAGAAAGGAGAAACAAGAAACAGATCAGAACACAATGACATATGTGTTGTTTTGATAATGAGGTGCTATGAAAGAAACATCAAACAGCTTTGAATCTCGAAGTAATTACATGAGCAATATACTAGAGACTATGCATCTACAGTGATACAGTAACAGCTCACCCATACCGTGTAAAATATCGTGTAGAGAACCCATTGTAGCAAATTCATAGGCCACTAGTCGCTGATTTCCTTCCACACAATATCCAAGCATTTCCACAAAATTTTCATGTTTTAATTTTGAGGCAACAGATACCTGCGTAAAAGAAGAGAAGACAACATATGGTCAAATACTATAAAATCTTAATATAGATCAGACAAACAGTATGGAATATAATAGTAAGTGATATGCGCACATAAATCTAAAAATACGTGGCCAAGCCATACCTGTGTCAAAAACTCATTATCAAGTTCAGGGTCTGTTGAAGCATCAAGCTTTTTAACAGCAACATGTTTTCCACTGTCAAGAACAGCATAATACACTCTTCCATATGATCCTTCACCAACCAAAGCCTTTGATCCAAAGTTGTCAGTCTTTTCTTTCAGTTCTTCGAATGATAATTCAGGAACTTCAATAGGAGGAGGTGCCTTTGTGGCATCATTTATGGGAGCAAAACCATTTCCTGATAGCCATGTAATGAAAAACAACCTTAAGCATCAGCAGCCAAAGAACAACAGGGAAACAGAGACCGGAAAGAAAGCAATAAGCGATGCATGAACCATTCCCCTTTTCATCTTTTTTTTTTTGCGTACACGAGAATGATATACTATACCTAATCAGTAACGAAATTTGACAAAGTCGAACGACAAAAAATGAAGTGATGCTCAATAAATGCACTGCCTTGTTACCTAACATTATAACAGCCTTGCATATAAAATATATGGCTTGCATCACAGAGAACGGAGTCAATTCCTTATCAACGTTTTCTTTCACATGAAACAGCAAGATCACTAGTCTATATTTTGGTATTCACACTACTTAAGAAGGTAGAAGCTCAGAGTAGATGTCGGCTATACATTTTGCTACAATGATTTGGGCATATTAGATAAGCATTTATTTTTTCAGAGAAAACTAATATCCGATGTTCTGCACTACTTGTAATTCACCTAACAAACAATGAACATAATCTCTGACATGAAAGAAATATCAATAATAATGGCACAAAAGTACTGCAAATGCCCAAAATGCCTCTGAAAAAGCCAAGAAAGAGACACGTAATCTGACAAATCAGGTCCTAGAGGAGTTTCAAACGCATTTCTAATCTTCTGATAACCATGGACATCAATGATTTAACAAGAGAAGCAAAAAAAAAGGGCACTAAACATGAAGGGTACCTTCTTTCTCATCCGGAGTGATGGGACGCTCATTTTCATGTTCACGATACGACGCATTAAACTGACTGCAGCAAAACCACCGGCGGAGCATTTCGACTTCCTCTGACTTTGTTCTGCCCTGTGTTTTCAGTTACAAACAAGAGACAACAAATTGGTCATCAGTATACAATTTCAGTAAACAGCGTCACTGTCAGTACTTCAATTACATGAAAACACTCAAGAGAAACAATAGTCAAAAACAATATGGCCGTGGCGACGTTTAGTTCAACTGACTGGAAAAAGGAAAATAGCTCTAGGCTAGCGAGTTATGCCAGTCACTCCTGGTTTAACTGAACTATCACGAGCATGCTCTCCAGTTAGCTTCTTTTAGGATCTATGATGTTCACACTTCACAGAGTGGTCAACTACAATCTTACATGTCTATTATGTTCCATTGAAGAATAACCGTGTCTCTACATCTTCTGTCTCATTTCTGGTGCAGATTCATTGTATAAGGCTGCTTAACTAAGCAGAACAAACAAAAACAATTTACAATTGCCTCTATGTAAAGGCCACATTCATTCCTTAGTGGTTAGAGTAACTTAGATGATCATTTTCACCGTCACAAACGTAAGAGGCATGGAAATGCAAATCACCACAGTAACAGTTCCCGCACCAGACGAACGACCATCAGGCAAACAAAACCCGCGCGCGCGCAGCCAACTCTGCACTTCCCTGTAGCCAAAATCGAATTCTGACCCAACCCGCTTGGCAAATCGGGTCGCAATTGAGCGCTCCGAGTCCCGCGACCTCGCATCCAACACGACGCGACCCTCCGTCGCGGTCCGCACGCCGGCACAAACACCTTGCCGAAACGGGGAACCTACCGACCGGCGGAGAGCCAGAGCGCCACTCCCCGAGAACGCCGAACACACGCAGAAGGGCCAGAGGCGTCACCTGGGACGGGTCGGCGGCGCGCTCGCTCGATCCACCCGGCGGAGCGGAGCGGTGGGGCGGGACCAGACGAGCAGGCGGAGGACGCGGGAGCGTAGGGGGTCCGGGAATGCGCACATAAATCTAAAAATACGTGGCAAAGCCATACCTGTGTCAAAAACTCATTATCAAGTTCAGGGTCTGTTGAAGCATCAAGCTTTTTAACAGCAACATGTTTTCCACTGTCAAGAACAGCATAATACACTCTTCCATATGATCCTTCACCAACCAAAGCCTTTGATCCAAAGTTGTCAGTCTTTTCTTTCAGTTCTTCGAATGATAATTCAGGAACTTCAATAGGAGGAGGTGCCTTTGTGGCATCATTTATGGGAGCAAAACCATTTCCTGATAGCCATGTAATGAAAAACAACCTTAAGCATCAGCAGCCAAAGAACAACAGGGAAACAGAGACCGGAAAGAAAGCAATAAGCGATGCATGAACCATTCCCCTTTTCATCTTTTTTTTTTTGCGTACACGAGAATGATATACTATACCTAATCAGTAACGAAATTTGACAAAGTCGAACGACAAAAAATGAAGTGATGCTCAATAAATGCACTGCCTTGTTACCTAACATTATAACAGCCTTGCATATAAAATATATGGCTTGCATCACAGAGAACGGAGTCAATTCCTTATCAACGTTTTCTTTCACATGAAACAGCAAGATCACTAGTCTATATTTTGGTATTCACACTACTTAAGAAGGTAGAAGCTCAGAGTAGATGTCGGCTATACATTTTGCTACAATGATTTGGGCATATTAGATAAGCATTTATTTTTTCAGAGAAAACTAATATCCGATGTTCTGCACTACTTGTAATTCACCTAACAAACAATGAACATAATCTCTGACATGAAAGAAATATCAATAATAATGGCACAAAAGTACTGCAAATGCCCAAAATGCCTCTGAAAAAGCCAAGAAAGAGACACGTAATCTGACAAATCAGGTCCTAGAGGAGTTTCAAACGCATTTCTAATCTTCTGATAACCATGGACATCAATGATTTAACAAGAGAAGCAAAAAAAAAGGGCACTAAACATGAAGGGTACCTTCTTTCTCATCCGGAGTGATGGGACGCTCATTTTCATGTTCACGATACGACGCATTAAACTGACTGCAGCAAAACCACCGGCGGAGCATTTCGACTTCCTCTGACTTTGTTCTGCCCTGTGTTTTCAGTTACAAACAAGAGACAACAAATTGGTCATCAGTATACAATTTCAGTAAACAGCGTCACTGTCAGTACTTCAATTACATGAAAACACTCAAGAGAAACAATAGTCAAAAACAATATGGCCGTGGCGACGTTTAGTTCAACTGACTGGAAAAAGGAAAATAGCTCTAGGCTAGCGAGTTATGCCAGTCACTCCTGGTTTAACTGAACTATCACGAGCATGCTCTCCAGTTAGCTTCTTTTAGGATCTATGATGTTCACACTTCACAGAGTGGTCAACTACAATCTTACATGTCTATTATGTTCCATTGAAGAATAACCGTGTCTCTACATCTTCTGTCTCATTTCTGGTGCAGATTCATTGTATAAGGCTGCTTAACTAAGCAGAACAAACAAAAACAATTTACAATTGCCTCTATGTAAAGGCCACATTCATTCCTTAGTGGTTAGAGTAACTTAGATGATCATTTTCACCGTCACAAACGTAAGAGGCATGGAAATGCAAATCACCACAGTAACAGTTCCCGCACCAGACGAACGACCATCAGGCAAACAAAACCCGCGCGCGCGCAGCCAACTCTGCACTTCCCTGTAGCCAAAATCGAATTCTGACCCAACCCGCTTGGCAAATCGGGTCGCAATTGAGCGCTCCGAGTCCCGCGACCTCGCATCCAACACGACGCGACCCTCCGTCGCGGTCCGCACGCCGGCACAAACACCTTGCCGAAACGGGGAACCTACCGACCGGCGGAGAGCCAGAGCGCCACTCCCCGAGAACGCCGAACACACGCAGAAGGGCCAGAGGCGTCACCTGGGACGGGTCGGCGGCGCGCTCGCTCGATCCACCCGGCGGAGCGGAGCGGTGGGGCGGGACCAGACGAGCAGGCGGAGGACGCGGGAGCGTAGGGGGTCCGGGAATGAGCTGGCGAGACGATCTCGTGCTGGGTGGTGGGGTTTGGTTTGGTTTGGCTTCGCTGGGCTTGGGTGGCGTCGATCGAGGGAGGGGAAGATGAGGCGGCGACGTGACAGCCGTCAGGGGCGGGAGCGACAGCGTGGACCTGCGCCCTTGATGGATTTCTTCCCTTTTCTATTCCGCCACTCCTCCGCTTGCTTGCTCCCGAGGCTACAGCCTCGGCGGCGTCATCTGTTTCGCCCCGGCTTTTCCACCGGGGTGCCGGGCACGTCTTCGGCGAGCAAATCTCCCGTGTTCTGCTCGTCGTTGGCCAGGGGTTTCAGGTGGTTGTAAAACGCTGGCATGACAAATAATGTTTTTTAGTGCAAAAGATGGGAGAAACTTCAGCATGTTGGCGGTAACTGGTGCTGCCAGGGCAGAAGAAGTGGTCAAACATGAGTCCTCAGATTACTTTTGCAAATTATAATTACGTATGACAGAAGTTAGCTGTATCGTTCGCCCACCCTGAGGAAGGGCAAGGTACAAAAGATCAGCGTGAATCTCCTCTGATAACATCCACTGTACTCAAGGAGACAAGTGCACGGGCAAGCGTTTATGAAATGCAACTAGTCCACCTGCTCCACCTTTTTTTTTTTTGGAGCAATAACCACCTGCTCCACCTACAGGCTACAGACCTAACTACAGACTGATCCTGCCCAGTTCTACCTGGATTTTTTCTTGGGCCAAGTCCACTGGTCCACTCTTGGGCCAAGTGGACTGGCCTAACAGCTTTGCATCCGAGCTGGGCCAGAATCAGCTCGTATCTGGATACCGCCGAGACGGCGACTCGGCGGTCATCATCCACATTATCAAATGTCAATCACACCTTCCGTACTTCATTCGACTGCGTTCAGAATGCAGGCGAAATTGGCCTGTACATGCACCCGTCGACCGATTCCCTTTGCTGCGGCGACTTTCAATTCGTCTTCACTGTGCCAACCAGTGAGGTTTGTGTCTCGCATTCCAGACCGAAGGCTACTGATCTGAAGAAGCCCAGCAGTGAAGGAAAATGGCTAAGGATCTTACCTCCAGAGCCGTTGCATGTTGTTCAAACTGGAGGAATCATCACATGACAAATTGGTAATGCCAACTATCCAATTCAACGCCGAATCCAAGGGATTTGGCATAGGGCCTATGGCTTCAGCATTAGCCATTAGCTGCTAAAACAAGAATAAAAAGTGTGTGCTGTAAGCTCTATCTAGCATCTTTAGGATGCAGAATTTCAGGGTGATAAGATTGCCCTCCAGTAGAATAGATTCAGCTCTCACCTGGTATAGTAGTATTGATCCAAACTTTAGCTCAATTTCCAGCTGGCTCAGAACACTCTAGAGAGAGCAGAGGAGCACCAACTGTTTGCACGGCGAGAGTACATCTACAGAAGCTGGGGGTAGGTTGTTTGCAGTGCGGGGAAATTCCCTGCCGCCTTTTTCCCCTTGCGGTTGTCATGCAGGAGCTTTTGAAAATTCAAAGCCAGTCTTCCGCCTTTCTGCTTGCTACGTCCTGGAACAGATGCCCGTCTAATCTGCAAGGCTGTACCTTTATTCCAATAAGATTGTCAGATGTTCAGTATATTCCCTTTATTTGCAAAAGGTGTTTTGTGCTAGCTATAGCATGTCTTCAAGCAACTTGCTGAAATACACGTGCAAAGTAGTGCTCTAATAGTCAAAGCCCATTTGGGCAAATGCAGTTATGATTACTGGAAAGCAATGGGCAGCCTGTTGCCATGCAGCTGATATGTTGCTTACAATCCAGCATACAATGTCACACACTATCCAAATGAGGAGTGGGACGGTACGGAGTACTTATTCCGAAGTCTACGAGAAAGTAGAATATAAGGTACAGAATGTAGCAGGCAGTGGTCCTCACATTTTATTTCCTGCTGAAAGCTGAAAGGAAATTCAAATTTGTGCAGATTGTTTATGGCAGTCACGGATATTGACGCTTATGTGGAGAGCCGAGGCAGCATGTGCTGTGGCTGGAATAATATGAATGCAAATTCCATAATATGATGTGACTCCCTCCGGTTTTTGGAAATTCTAAACGCCCAATCACACTATCAAAAGTGTAATATCTTCTCGTGAGTCGTGACAAGAATTTTAACGGACTAAGGAATCTAGAATAAGGCCTTCTGATGATATCAAGACATACTGGCATGCAGGTCTAGAGATGCTTTTATGGTTCCTGTTTTTTTCTGAATAATCCTGTACAGGCATACAGCTGTACTCCAAGGAAATAAGTAGCTACACTACACATAAATAAATGATGATGGTTTAAAAATGAAAATAGACATAGAAGAGGCCAATGGTTTACCTGGTTAGTGGTCAGTTTGGTTTTTCATTTATCCAGTTGAGCATCATTTATATAGGCAGTCATCAAGCTGTCCTGAACTCCTGATGTGGGTAGTTCAGTGTTCTCAGTTTGGCTATCAGCTTTTCATAAGGCTGTAAACACTCAACATTTTTTTTTTGTCTCATATAATGAAATATGACACATCTGCAGCCTTAATAAGTTCTTAAACAAACAATGGAAACACCTCTAATTATAATAATTACTCAGCTCACATGTACGGGTACCACGGGTAATGAACATTAGGGTCTGTTGAACAGAGAATAGTTTATTCACGTAAAGGAAGAAGAGCGAAGTACTAGATACTCCTATTGCCGTCAAGGAAAAGAAAATAGAGAGAGAAAAGAAGATTGCTACTGACCTGCCTCTACCTCCCCAGGTT
>LAPY01005395.1:1428-11803 GCA_000970635.1 Eragrostis tef | reverse complement strand
CTGCCCCCCCCCCCCCCCCCCGCCATACCTGCTGGCCGTAGCCGTCGATGACGACGGCGGCGCCGCTATGGTCAACGAGATCAAGCTCATCTCGTCGGTGCGGCACCTCGGCCTGGTCCGCCACCTTGGCTGCTGCCGCGACCGCGGCAAGCAGATCCTGCTCGACGACGACCTCCGGCCGAAGCTCGCCGACTTCGGCCTGTCCGCGACGCCGACCACTGCCGCGACAGCAGGCCCCCCCTTCACCCCCACCACCGCGCGCGTTCGCTCTCCCGCAGCCTGATGCTCAACCCTCCTGCCATGGCGCTGTCTCGCCCACCGTGGTGCCCCTCGACGCAGCGGTGCGTCTGGCCGAGGTAGAGGCAGAGCAGCGATGCCTGTACTGACATCAGAACTTGAGTGGCCCGCCTCGCTGCCCCTGTCCTCGTCCGCGTTTGGCCGCTCCCACAGCCGCATCGCTCTGGTCATTAGATTACTTGCTCGACACCACCACCCACCACGCTGCCGCCAGCGACCTGGCGCTTCCACGCATGCGAGTGCCAGCGATCCAAGCAGCCTACGATGATCCCATCCGAAGCAGTGGAAGCAGCACGCCTCCACAAGATGAAGAAGACGGCACGTCCAGACCAGTCGCGATGGCTCGTTCATGGCGAGGAACGAACGGTACGAGACGTACGCCGCGGTGGTCGCCATGCTGCAGTTGTTCGCCTGTTCCTGCACTTGGCGCGAGCCGACGCCACCACGCTGCTCCTGCTGATGCTGTCGCGGGTGACTACGGGTCTTCACGACGAGGCGGTACGGGCGTACGGCAGGTCATCACCCGCCGTGGTGCTCATCGTTTAGTGCCAGGTGCGCGATCCAACTACCATGCTAGCGTAGTGGTGTGCACTTGTTTATCATACGTACACGAGGACGCGGATGACACGCCACGCCATACTCGGCCGCTGCACACGGCAATTTGAGTATAGAGTGGATAAAATATAGAGAGGCTGTTGGATTTGATGATGTTTTTTGTACCGTTTTAGTTTTACATAATAGCTAAAATCAGGATTTAGCTAGCCATTTTTAAAGAGACTGTTGGAGTTGCTCTTAGGTGCTCGTAACCAACGGTCGAAGCAGTTTAAACCAGCAGGCAGCACTCCCTGCCGTAGACGCAACTATATTATGAGATGGTCTGTCCTCCACTTCTAGATCACAAAGGGCACAAGTTCTGCGGGTTCTGTCCTCGCAGTCTCAGTCTCTTCGATGTCCGCCAGCCATACATGGCCAACCAGCACTCCCTCTGCCAACGATTTATCTTTGTTCCTGATGTTTCCTGTATTTATACACGTCATTAAGCACAAGTGCGCAGCACGCACAATCTCAGAACAGATGGCGACAGACAAAGCAGAGGCATCTCATACTAACGCCGCATGCATACACACGAATGTTCAAAGTTGAGCCGCAAGCGATTGGAGTGATCGCTCATGCAAAGCGAGCCTCCTTATAACCCGCAACGGACGGCGATGCAACACTCTTTCCGTTTCCTTGCCGAGTCTAATTAAACACACTATGACCATGTATGTGCACCAACCAGCTTCAGCGACCAGTCTTCCTATTGCCATGGCTTCCAAGGCGTCGTACTCCGCCGCGCTCGCCGCCTGCGCGTCTCGGCCTCCGCAGCACCATGGTGGCGAGACCCGGCAATGGCGTCGACGACGACCAGTCGCAACTCTGCACACATCATCAGGCAATAATCTATCCCACCTACTCTCGTGGACTGTAATCATCATCGATTGCTTGTATGTGTTCGGATGGAAATATAATTATTTAACGGGTTTTTACTTTTCAGTTAGGAGGAGGAGTGGCCCGGTCGTCCGAGCTACGGATGCAGTCAGCATGGATAGCTGGGCGGCACGGCTTGAGGCTCCGGTCGCAGTTGTCACCGGAGCGTCCAGAGGGATTGGCAGAGCCATTGCTCTGGCTCTCGGCAAAGCAGGGTGCAAGGTACTGTTAATTATCCGACTTCAACTGTAAAACATGTGTAAGACTCGACCTATTCCTAATCAACGGGGTTACGGGAAAAGGGATATCCAAGACAGATCCTGAATTATTATTTTCGAGTTGAAAAAAGTGAATAAATGTGAAAGGCTTGTGAACTGCTTTGCCATTGTTTAACTGAGATTTCCAATTTGTTCTGCCCAAGGTGGTTGTGAATTACGCCAAGTCAGGCATGGAGGCAGAAGAGGTGTGCAGAGAGGTGAGCTGATACCCGCGTTTAGGATCTTCTTACATGTCATCCTAATGCGTTTTCTGCAAAAAATTTAAATGCATCATCCCCAGAAAAAAAAGTGCATCATGATCTCTAGCTCTACCAAATTAATTTGAGAGCTTGAAGTTAAATAGTGATCGGTGCAGATTGAGGAGTCCGGTGGCAGGGCGATCAGCTTCTCTGCCGATGTCTCCTGCGAAGCCGAGGTTGAATCCATGATGAGAGCTGTGAGTTGGAATTTCTCCGGACTCGTTGATCTGGCGCTGTTTTGTTTGTATGTTACGATGATCAAGTTTCATCTCTGGCACAGGCAATCGATGCTTGGGGAACTCTGGATGTGCTGGTAAACAGTGCAGGTTCAGTTACCTCCTTTTCTGAAAGAAAACGTCATAGTTTTCTAGTTTTTCAGGTGAACAAGTCTGTTGAAACAACCAAAAGTTGATCAGATTTGTACATGTGACGGGTTAGTTACGTATGTATTGTCTCTACATTATTGTACTGGAACTTCGTGACTAACAGGGATTACACGAGATGCATTGCTGATGCGGATGAAGCAGACGCAATGGCAAGAAGTGGTCGACGTCAACCTCACCGGCGTTTACTTCTGCGCCCAGGTCACGTTATTCGTCCTTCCCCTTCCTTACCAGTCATGTGACCAGACATATTATTCCTCTTGCAATGGAGCTTATTTTTCTGGTAATTCTTCAGGCCGCTGCGACGGTAATGATGAAGAGGAAGAAGGTACCATGTGCGACTGACCTGCTCCAGCTCCGCTACAAGTGGACAACATCTGACAAGGTCAAAGTACCTTGACACACAATTATTTGACTGGTTGGTGTTTCCTAGGGAAGGATCATCAACATCGCATCGGTTTCCGGGATCATCGGCAACGTTGGCCAGGCCAACTACTGCGCTGCCAAGGCCGGGGTGATCGGGCTGACCAAGGCCATGGCGAGGGAGTACGGCAGCAGAAACATCAATGCAAGTAGCATCCATGTTCACTAACAACAGTAGAAGAAACATGTCGTATACATTGCTTTCTGAAATCTGAAACTTGGTTTGTAGGTGAACGCCGTTGCTCCGGGCTGGGTTGCATCTGACATGACTGCGAAACTAGGCGAAGAAGTCGAACTAAAAGCGCTCGAGGCGATACCGCTAGGTAACTGGTAGCAGCAATGCACAATGAATATTGAGTTGGTAATTTTACTGCTTCTGCTGATGCAAATTTCAGGACGGTTCGGCAAACCAGAGGAGGTTGCCGGCCTGGTGGAGTTCTTGGCCGTTCATCCTGCTGCCAGTTACATCACCGGACAGGTAAGCACAGAACGACCTTCAGAATCAGATGCGATCAATTCCTTTCTTACATTTTGGAAGATGCTCTCTTTTTTTCTTTCGAACATTTGGAAGATGCTCTCTCACTTAGAAGTTGTTAAAATTATGGTGGTGCAGGTGCTCCCTGTTGATGGTGGACTGTCGATTTGATAGAAACAGGAATATACTGAGGCAAAACGCACTGCCGAAGAGGGGAAAATAATGATGAAATTAGTTCTGACAAAGTATACTTGTTAGAAAAATTATAAAAGAAATGGACAGATAAATTCTTTCATTCAGTTTCCCAAGTGTAATAATGCGTAATACTCTTTTAATGTTTTGCATCCAGTCGCTAATGGCGATCATGTACACCTCTGGGTTCATCAAGCACCCTGCCCAGTTAGCTTGGTACTACCTGTCTCCTCGGTCCTGTGTGACAGAGCGTCAGCACAAGTTAGGAGGGGGCTAATAAAAAATAATTTTTCTAATGATTTCTTATTGCAGGCTGCTTTCTTAGTGTAAAGGTTCCTTTTGTAAATGCAGATGACTAATTATAATTAATTATAATTCCATGAACCCCCCCCTTGCAGTAACCTCCGTCGATGCTGATGTGACTGCATCGCCAATATACCCGGCCTGTTGCAACAGTCACTACATTGTTCACAATTATTTCTCCAGCAGCAACTACACTCGCCTTACCTTACGGTGTGCTTGCCTTAAAATGTAATAGTAGTTTCCTGCTTCTTTATTAGGCGATTCTTCAGGCAACGGTGACCTACAGCGGCCTTTTTCATAGCGTGACGTTTCCTCGTCAATCCTTATGATTCATGTGTGCAACTTGATTCAGTTCTCTTAAGTCAGTTGCATCGTATTTATGCCTAGCACGGTCAGAAAATAACCATTGTTTTAAATCACTAAAGCCTTATTTGGATCTACCTCCTAAACCTTTAGCTGACTAATTTTAGTCCT
The DNA here is from genome assembly GCA_000970635.1 of Eragrostis tef. Classification (NCBI taxonomy): domain Eukaryota; kingdom Viridiplantae; phylum Streptophyta; class Magnoliopsida; order Poales; family Poaceae; genus Eragrostis; species Eragrostis tef. Next base: position 7,272 of record LAPY01005395.1, on the reverse strand, counting down.
TTTGCATCCAACCATGACCTCTTAAAATCTACTAAATTGTTATCTCACCCTCTTCTAAACTTATAGCCCTTAGTCATCTCAAAGCTACTAAAATTGAAACATATAAAGAAGGCAAAAAACACATAAAAAAGGCAAGAAAAGTACAAAAGCCAGAGGCATTAGTTAGGGATCCAAACAAGTACCTTCTAAAAGTGACTAAACTTTTAACCAGCCTACCTCCTAAACTTTGAGCATAAAAAAGGACAAGAAAAAAATTAAAAAGCAAAAAAATACAAAAACTAGACACATTAATCAGGGATCCAAACAGACACCTCCTTAAATTAGTTGGCTAAAAAATTATCTAGCTAAATATTCTAGTTGGCTAAACTTAGCCGGCTCGAGCATCCAAACTGTCACATCCCAAACTTTAACAACAGATTAATAAAATCACTTCCGCAAAATTTTGTAGATTTTTAGGATCAAATTTAGAATTTTTGAAAATAAAGGTTCAAACTATACTAGATAAAGAATTTTGGAAAATGGGAAATTTTTAATAAGAATTAAATATGGGACTTGTCAACATGATTGCTAGTTTAAAAGCCTTGATTTTACAAATTTTATTCGAATTTATTTGAGTTCATTTGGACTTGATTTGAATTTTGTGTGAATTTACCGAGTTTGGAAATGTTTAAACGATTTCTTTTTCCCTCCTCGCTTCTGGGCCGATTCTCCCACGGCCCATTCTTTTTTTTTCCCTCTTAAAATCTACTAAATTGTTATCTCACCCTCTTCTAAACTTATAGCCCTTAGTCATCTCAAAGCTACTAAAATTGAAACATATAAAGAAGGCAAAAAACACATAAAAAAGGCAAGAAAAGTACAAAAGCCAGAGGCATTAGTTAGGGATCCAAACAAGTACCTTCTAAAAGTGACTAAACTTTTAACCAGCCTACCTCCTAAACTTTGAGCATAAAAAAGGACAAGAAAAAAATTAAAAAGCAAAAAAATACAAAAACTAGACACATTAATCAGGGATCCAAACAGACACCTCTTTAAATTAGTTGGCTAAAAAATTATCTAGCTAAATATTCTAGTTGGCTAAACTTAGCCGGCTCGAGCATCCAAACTGTCACATCCCAAACTTTAACAACAGATTAATAAAATCACTTCCGCAAAATTTTGTAGATTTTTAGGATCAAATTTAGAATTTTTGAAAATAAAGGTTCAAACTATACTAGATAAAGAATTTTGGAAAATGGGAAATTTTTAATAAGAATTAAATATGGGACTTGTCAACATGATTGCTAGTTTAAAAGCCTTGATTTTACAAATTTTATTCGAATTTATTTGAGTTCATTTGGACTTGATTTGAATTTTGTGTGAATTTACCGAGTTTGGAAATGTTTAAACGATTTCTTTTTCCCTCCTCGCTTCTGGGCCGATTCTCCCACGGCCCATTCTTTTTTTTTCCCTCTTAAAATCTACTAAATTGTTATCTCACCCTCTTCTAAACTTATAGCCCTTAGTCATCTCAAAGCTACTAAAATTGAAACATATAAAGAAGGCAAAAAACACATAAAAAAGGCAAGAAAAGTACAAAAGCCAGAGGCATTAGTTAGGGATCCAAACAAGTACCTTCTAAAAGTGACTAAACTTTTAACCAGCCTACCTCCTAAACTTTGAGCATAAAAAAGGACAAGAAAAAAATTAAAAAGCAAAAAAATACAAAAACTAGACACATTAATCAGGGATCCAAACAGACACCTCTTTAAATTAGTTGGCTAAAAAATTATCTAGCTAAATATTCTAGTTGGCTAAACTTTGTCAGCTCGAGCATCCAAACTTCACATCCCAAACTTTAACAACAGATTAATAAAATCACTTCCGCAAAATTTTGTAGATTTTTAGGATCAAATTTAGAATTTTTGAAAATAAAGGTTCAAACTATACTAGATCAAGAATTTTGGAAAATGGGAAATTTTTAATAAGAATTAAATATGGGACTTGTCAACATGATTGCTAGTTTAAAAGCCTTGATTTTACAAATTTTATTCGAATTTATTTGAGTTCATTTGGACTTGATTTGAATTTTGTGTGATTTTACCGAGTTTGGAAATGTTTAAACGATTTCTTTTTCCCTCCTCGCTTCTGGGCCGATTCTCCCACGGCCCATTCTTTTTTTTTCCCTCTTAAAATCTACTAAATTGTTATCTCACCCTCTTCTAAACTTATAGCCCTTAGTCATCTCAAAGCTACTAAAATTGAAACATATAAAGAAGGCAAAAAACACATAAAAAAGGCAAGAAAAGTACAAAAGCCAGAGGCATTAGTTAGGGATCCAAACAAGTACCTTCTAAAAGTGACTAAACTTTTAACCAGCCTACCTCCTAAACTTTGAGCATAAAAAAGGACAAGAAAAAAATTAAAAAGCAAAAAAATACAAAAACTAGACACATTAATCAGGGATCCAAACAGACACCTCTTTAAATTAGTTGGCTAAAAAATTATCTAGCTAAATATTCTAGTTGGCTAAACTTTGTCAGCTCGAGCATCCAAACTTCACATCCCAAACTTTAACAACAGATTAATAAAATCACTTCCGCAAAATTTTGTAGATTTTTAGGATCAAATTTAGAATTTTTGAAAATAAAGGTTCAAACTATACTAGATCAAGAATTTTGGAAAATGGGAAATTTTTAATAAGAATTAAATATGGGACTTGTCAACATGATTGCTAGTTTAAAAGCCTTGATTTTACAAATTTTATTCGAATTTATTTGAGTTCATTTGGACTTGATTTGAATTTTGTGTGATTTTACCGAGTTTGGAAATGTTTAAACGATTTCTTTTTCCCTCCTCGCTTCTGGGCCGATTCTCCCACGGCCCATTCTTTTTTTTTTTCCCTTGAGCTTCGCAACGACTCACCGGTGCACTAGCCATTGCCGCACGTGCGCGTGATGTCCCCGAGCTCCGCGTCGCCACGCGCTACACGCCGGACCTCACCATGTTCGTCGCCATGCAACACAGTCACCGCCGGCGAGCCCCCGCCGCGCGCCTCGCCGCAGCCAGTCTGGGCGCGCCACGTCATCTCTTGGAGCCCACCCCCGCGCCGCTCCGCGCACGCGCACACTCTCAACCCATTACACTGACACCTTGGCCTCACAGCCTTTGCACGAGCTCGTAAATGCTAGAGCCACACCACTAGTGTACCCAGAAGATGTTTTCTAGTCTTTTCTAGTAGAAAAACAATTTCACAAATCCCTGGAAAATCCCAGATCTTGTGCTTTTACAGAGAACCCCCTGAGCTTTACCATAAACCTGTTAGGGTCCTGTCTTTTTACAGAAACACCCTTGTTCTTTTCTGCAATTATGTTTTAGGTCCCCACCTTTTTTACACCAGAGCCCCTAACCTTTCATGTAATTACAAATAGGTCCCTAGAGTCATTCCACTCTTATAAATAAGCCCCTAGCACTTTGAACCCTTGTAACTTTTCAACCCTAGCTCCGATTTAAGCGGTTCTTGTTCCTTTCATCTCCATTCGTCCTCCTAAAGCAAACCATGTTCTCCAATTCCTCTCTTTTATTTTAGTTGATTCTTATTTTGTTTTATTTAATTTATTTTGTTTACGCGTAGTATTTATTTTAGCGTTGTTACGTGTAGACTACGAGGAGCATGAGGACGAGCCTGCGAATGAGGTATACGAGGAGGATTCGGACCCGAACCTTGAAGGAAAGCTCTATGTTGATGGTGTAAATTTATCAATTTTGTACCACCAACATACAAATAAATGAGGCTCACACAAGGACAAAATAGAATATTATTATAAACTAATGCTTCTGCACGAGTTTTGGTGATATTTCGACTGCAGGATGAAATTCACCGTAAATGGAGGCAAAAGTTCGTCGGCCGGCCGGCCGGCCTAGGTGGGGCCGGCCTACACTGATTAATTAGTTCCAATTTAATTAGTTCTTTCTTGTAAATTCCTTTAATTACCAACTCTATCCAGTCTTATCAGTTCCTTCTGATCTTTTATTTGGAGTTCATTTGTATTTTATTTGGATTTGTTTTACTTTGCGTTAGTTACTTATTCGACGGTAAATCTGCGTACTTTAGCTAACGAGGAATTCGAGGAGGAGCACGAGGACCCGGATTATGAGGAGGAGCGCGAGGAAGAGTTTGAAGGCAAGTCCTAACTGTCCTTGATCATTTATGTTTTACAACCACATGCTATGAATGGCCTGTTTTAAATGCTTATATGATGCATGCTTATTTTTATTATTTGAAATGTTGTGCTAGTTATGTACCTAGTAGAATATAGATCCTTAAGATTGATGTCTGCTACCTTGATAAACCTAGGATCCTTCCTTCATTATGCTATAGTAATGCTGGATTATTGCCTTGATGCTAGAAATGCTGAGGGATTTACTGCAATATTTATTTATTGCACCTCTATATGCTGAGGGTTTTGCTATGTTGCTCCTTTGCTAAGAGTAATATAGTCTGTGGGTAAAGTGTACAACCTCTACAGAGTTAAATCTATCCGGGTAGCCGTGTCTCGGTCACAGACGCGCTATGGTTGAGTTCACAATGATTAGTCTTATCTTCTCCTTGATGCGTGAGTGGGTAGTAGTTGCCCATGTTTTGGAAATGAGAGTCGGTACGGTCGTGCGCCTGAAGGCTCGCCTAAAACTTGGGAACTGGCGGGATTGAAGTATCTCCCCCCAGGGCCAACCCACTTAATCATGACAATCAAATTCTTTTAGAAAAGGTTTTATGCTTTTAAAGTGAACCCTGCATTAAAATAAGCTTTCTGCTAAAATATAAACCTTATAGCCTAACCTTTGATTAAAGCCATATATGCATCTATAATCCTTTGAGTAGTGTTAGGACTTGCTGAGTACCTTATATACTCACCCTTGCTTTAATCATTCGGAAGAAGATGTTGAGTATGAAGACGGTGGTGACGACGAATAGGGTTTGCGTTCATCGCCCAAGCTGTCTGTAGAAGTTGGACTCTTTGCTTTTCGCTTTATATTGTTAGTTTGTGGCCAGGCCTGCCGGCCACTATGGTATTGTAATTTGAAGTCTTTGCAAGACATTTATGGTATTGTAATAATAATCAAAGTATGGACTTGGTATTATCTTTGTTTTGTGCGTATCAACTACTGATCAATGGATTGGTACGGTAAGCACAGTGGATTCCAGAAATGGGGTCCGACAGAATCCCTCTTCCATCTTCTACGCCACTGCTCCAAAAGGGGAAACTCTGGAGCCCCATCTACACCAAATGAAGCTTCGAGTTATGAGATTCGCGCTGAACTCATACTCTTGGTTCTGAAATCCAGATTCCCTGGGATGGAGGATGAAAATCCGTACACACATATGCGTGACTTCGAGTGCCTTTGCTCCACCGTTTCGACAGAAGGATTTCCTCAGGATGTCCTGAAATGGAAACTCTTTCCATTCTGTCTCGAAGGAGCAGCCGAGGAGTGGCATTTCATACATGTGAAAGAAGCAGAGTGTTGGTATTTCTTACGATCACAGAGTTTTTGCAAGCGCACGGAGAACCGTTGTAGCACTTCACCCGGAAGTATTCTAAGGTATCGTATTTGTTTTCCCCAAGGGACGGAAGTATTCTACTACAAGGTAGATTATGCCCAAAGATAACAAGATAGGTAGTAGACTAGGATCGGGAGGTTCCCTATTGGTCTAGTTTATCCCTACAGATAGGTAGACCCAAGTCGTACTTACTTACTTCGGGCGCCGGCTTAGGCGGGGGCCGGCTTAGGCCTGGTCTGCCAAGCCACTTCGACTTGTAGCTCTACTATGTACCCGAACGTGGAGGGTTCCTTTGGGCGGACAGT
>LAPY01005391.1:8785-23039 GCA_000970635.1 Eragrostis tef | reverse complement strand
CGCCCCCGCCCCGCCCTCCTCCGTCTCCGGCAGCTCCCGCCGCCGGATTCGGGACCGCCGCCCGCCCCCGCGCTAACCCGGCTTCGCCGGGCCCGTCGCCGTCGCGTCCTTGCCGCCGCTCTCACAAACTTAGGCCGAAGGAGGAAGACACGTTGTGACCGTTCGATCTCCCTTGCGCACTAATCTCAAAGCGCGCTATACACCGCCTCGCGGTAGCGCGCGCTAATTATAGGAAACGCCAGCGCGGGGCGATGCCATCCCGTGGCCCATGGACCCAATTCGGCCCATCTAGAAATGTAACAAGAGCATCCTATTTCAGTTGATCAGTTCAGAGTTCAGAGTTCTCGTGTTCATGAAAGTTCGGTTTAGAACTCATATTATCAACTGCACTTCCTACTAGATTTCAAAGTATTAAAAAGGTTTTGTTCAGGGTTTGCAGAATAGTATTTCTATTCTTAAATCAGAATGGGTTCCTGTGATATTCATGTGCTGTAAAATCCGTCTAACCACTTTTTCCCATACTAATCGGCCGGGTGCAATCTCTATATACTCCATCCGTTCTTTTTTATATGACACCAATGACTTTTTTCGCTACTTTGACCTTTCATCTTATCTATAAATATTTGTGTTAATAGCTACGTGTATAAGTTAGCTTTAAAGTGCTTTTGATGATAGATCCAATGATATTCATTTTACATTAAAAAGTAATTATTTAAATCTATATTGTTGGTCAAAGTTCAACAAAAAAATCAACAGTGTCATATAAAAAAAACGGAGGGAGTATGTCATATATCGAACACTGCCCTACCAGGCTAACAATACCAAATAAAGCGAAGTCTTAACTAGCTACAGGAATGCATGCATGCACCAGTACGTTAATCATCCCCGTCATGGTTCAAACAGTGCTTAGTAGCTTGTGATTGCAAGCGAACAGGGGCAACGAACAAACCGTGTAAATGCAGAACAAGGATGGATCACCAAACGGTTCACACGATCGTACGCCACTCAAATCATGTCTGCCATGCCTGCATCATAAGTACATCATGATTAGCACTAATGGACCCCTACGAATTAGTCCTGATTCTGAACCTGAACTACTACCTAAAGTAGTTTGGTCGGAGGACTTTGTTCAGGTAAACGTATGTTTGCTCGGTTCGGTTCAGGCCCACACTCCATGTGCCGCACCAGACCTATCAAATGGGATCCTTAAGATATCAAGATGCATGGTCTGCGCGCGCCATCTCAACAACCATGCTTATTGCACTAGCATAAACACTCCCTGGTCCATCAACATTGCTGAAGCTGCTGAAGATATCAAAAAGGGTAGAAGAAGAAAAGGGAGAAGATGTTGTTGTTGTTGTCGTGCTGCCTGCTGGCAAGCTAGGCTCTAGGTCATCGACCGCGGATTTGTCATGTCGGCGTCGGTCCACACGTGTGTCTGAACTTGCCTCGTGCATTCATGTGTGGTGTGTCCGGGATGTAATGTTCGTACACCGAGCAAATTATTTTAGGACTCGTTGATCTGATGGCATTGAGTGGTGTAAACCTCAGGTCATTTATGCATTTCGCTGAAGATTGACAAATGCAAGACTGGAATTCGGAGGTGCATGTGCTGACTGATGTTTCTCTGATTTTTCGGAACTCTGAAGCTAGGGTGCATTCCCTGAAGCCTGCCATCCCCAGCTCAAGCGTCAATTCAGAGCCACGGTGAGGTCTGATGAATGTGTTAATAGACTTACCCTGTCACGTTTGAAGATGGATGATGCTAGGAGGGGTGCATGCATGGCAAGTTCAGAAAACATGCACAAAGAAAGCCCATCTTTTAGGCAATTGTCTTCATTGTGATCAAGGATTGAAATCTAATAAAAAATCTCAGAAAAACTGAAACCAACAAAACCTGACGGGTTACAGATTATGCCACAATACACAGGTACGAATTTTACCAAAAACCGGACATCCGACGAAACCGAGCCGCCTTCGTGATGACTATAGTTCGAATGAAGACTCACAATAAAATGCTCAAAACGAGAAATCGAAATAAAATAACAGGGTAGAACGATGTGAGAAGCATCGCATTTAGTTCGATGTTGATAGAACAGGGTACAAGGGAGCCCTCCTCACTGATTGCTGTATGCTAAAAGCCCAGGCACTCCAGCCAGCAGCCTTACCTGTCCTGAATCCACTGCCCATCTACTATGAAAGTAGAGTACGAAACCAACTGCATGTATCCATACTAGCCCCATACTATGCTGCATGGATGAAAAATTGAAAAAGGCAAACTGCACAAATATTATAGATTGAAAAATCAACTGATGCTGGAACAAAATGGCATGATCGTTATTCAGGAACGCTGTTTGCCACGACTAACTTCCATGAATAGGTCGAATTTTTCATGCGAACCACTTACTATAGGATACAGTTCAGTTCAAATGCCACTCTATATCATACAGGAAATTTGAGCAGCAAAAGGTGCATGAGTATCGACCAAATATAAATGAGTTTTGGACAAGTGAGAAGCATATATATTTAACTTTCTGTTCGACTCCTGCAAACATGTCGTAAACATGACGTAAAGACCCCACATTATGGGCTACAATTAGGCGGTTGTTCTCAGACTACTATAGCGATGTTGCGTTCAAGCATTTGTCATGTCTCTTTAGGACCATTCCCTCTCATCCAAGTGACAGGCTACGGCAACCAAATACAGGACAAAATCAGTTCCAATGCCCTATATAAATATGTGCCTTGCAAGCATCTCAAAACGCAAGCAACATAACAAGAACCACTGCATTTGTGAGCAACAACTGTAGTGACAGATATTCTTAGGAAAAGAGAGGAGGGAGCGATGGCGAGAGATCAGGCAGCTGCAGCGGTGATGCCTGAGAAGCTGAAGCTGTTCATGGGGGTGCTGGCCCTGCAGTTCCTGCTTGCAGGATTTCACATTGTCACCCGGGCTGCACTAAACATGGGCATCAGCAAGATTGTGTTTATCGTGTATAGGAACATCATCTCCCTCGCCTTGCTCGCCCCGTTCGCCTACTTCCTTGAGAAGTGAGTAAACCACCGTTTGCACCAGACCTTTTTAGTTTCTGATGTAGGTGACATCTATGTATGTATCTGTTTACACAACGTTTGATTTGTTTCAGGAAAGACAGGCCACCACTCACCTTCTCTTTGCTGGTGGAATTCTTTCTTCTAGCATTGTGTGGGTAAGTAAAATAGGAGTATCATGTTATGTTCTCTGATTGCTTTGTTTTCCATCTTGAACTAACAGTTGAGCTGTACGTTCAGGATAACTGCCAACCAGGGCTTCTACCTCCTGGGGCTGTATCATCTATCGCCAACCTACGCCTCTGCGATACAGAACACAGTTCCTGCAATCACCTTCGCCATGGCTGCTGTCCTCAGGTGCTAATTTATCGCGTTGGCTTCTTCACCACAGCTAGACCACTAGACCAGTGTAGTATATATGCAGTTTTCAGTTTAACTGATGAAGCTTTTGCTATTTGTGCAGGCTCGAGCAGGTCGACCTGAGCAAGAGGCATGGGCTGGCCAAGGTGGTGGGCACGGTGGTGAGCATCGGAGGGGCTACCGTGATCACCCTCTACAAGGGCCTACCACTGTTCCATCACAATCTGAACATCAAGTCGCTCGTGACACTGTCCTCTTCCAGCCCCATCCTGAACTGGACTCTGGGTTGCGTCTTCATCCTTGGACACTGCCTCTCCTGGTCTGGATGGATGGTTCTTCAGGTACCACTGATTCAGTTACTAGTTACATGCTCACACGTGCGTACATGTAACTCACACGTGCGCGTGCCTGATGAAAACATATATGTGTTATACTGCGTGCACTGATTGTTGTGAATTGTTTTGCAACAGGTGCCAGTGCTGAAGAGGTATCCAGCCAGGCTCTCGGTTCTATCTCTGACCTGCGTCTTCGGGCTCTTTCAGTTCTTGGTCATTGCAATCTTTACTGAAGAAGACCTAAGCAAGTGGAAGGTGCACTCCGGAGGGGAGCTGTTCACTATCCTATACGCTGTGAGCATCAGCAACTTATCTTGAAAAAGCAAAACCACATGGACAATCTCTTGTTTCAGATTAACAATTTGAAACCGCCAAATGTTTATATTCGTAGGGCCTGGTTGCATCTGGCGTTGCCTTCGCTCTGCAGATCTGGTGCATCGACAGGGGAGGTCCGCTCTTCACCGCCGTCTTCCAGCCGGTGCAGACCGTCGCCGTCGCTGTCATGGCCGCCATTATTCTGGGCGACCAGCTCTACTCTGGAGGGTAAGGGCACACGTGCACGCGCACAGAAACAAACGGGACAAGGATAACAGAACCACGTGGGTCAGAAGACTTGTGCATTTCTCTGACACATCTATGTGCACTTTTGACAGGATCATTGGAGCAGTGCTGATCGTCATCGGCCTCTACTTCGTGCTGTGGGGCAAAAGTTCAGAGAAGAAGGCCATGAACCAAGATGTGGCGCAAGGAGGAGCAGACATAACGAGGAGTCTGCTTGGGCAAGACTCTAAAGATGAAGAAGCACCCATTGACCTGGCTTGAGATCGAGGAACCAACCTGGCGTGTAGTCATGTCGGATTTGGAAGTGCATATCAAATCCACGATCCAGTGATTGTAATTTTAACTGTTTTACACATGCAACCAAAAAGAAGTGTGGGTTGCAAATTTGGAATACTAGTCATAACGATGTGGTATGTTTACTGTGAGAGTATATGTCACCACAAAGCTGTATATGTATATTTTCTATAAAAAATTCTACATGTTTATATCGCTTATTCGCTTAGACTTCAGTCATTCATCTTTGACTGAAAATTGTTCATAGTTCGAGTTAATCCGAATTTGATCGTTTCACTTAGACCCCTCTCATTCGAATCAGGTTACCTAGTGCATAGTGTATCATAAGAGGACTTTTATGGTTCACTATAATAGACGAGAACTTTTACAATAATACGACGATGGTGGTGATCTGAACCAAAACGAGTTCTGTTTGTTGAAGCAAACTTTATAACAGCATCAGGGACCTGAAAATGACGATGCATTCTATTGGCCAAATCAGATGCTACTCCGCCCATTGCCATATGCCAACAAGATGATAATGGTCCACTGAAAAAAGAAAGAAAGATATGATAATGGTGATACTACTGAAGATCATGTTGACCACGATTCATTACGCCAGATAAGTCAAGTATTTTTTTTTGTTAGGAACACTCAAGAGGTTCATTACGGCGGCAGAGGCCTGATAGTAGTAGGCTGTAGGTATGATAACGTTCTTTTTTTTTTCTTTGAAGAATCAAGAGCTCCTTTTTATTAATCATAGGGATTAGAATCATGTTGCAAAAGGCATGATAACGTTCGACAATGCGTGCTACACTGACGATGACATTAGCAAGGAACCTCGTAATCAATTCAGTACGTTAAATCTCTAAAGCTGGTGCTGATATTTTGTGAAAAGATTTTGAGCAAATATTGGCAAAGTGGTATACTGGCAAGAGCAACAGTATGCACTACCCATGCACTTCAACGCCCAAAGGCCTATGGTTATGGAAAAATATGACTAATTCACTTCAACGCCCCTCTCACATGTAGACATCGTCGGGCCTTAGACATAAAATAGAAATCGACTATAACTTTTATGTAATAAATCATGGCTGTCGGGATTTGAACTCGAGCATTTGAGAAGCCGATATCGTGTTGACTTCATATGCACCAATAAACTCACCAAAAGACTGCTGGTAATGAAACTGTGGGCTCTTTTCAGTTATATTTCAACACTGGTGCTCGATATTATGTAAGACGAGTTCAATATATATTCTAATAATAATTTCTTGTTTGCCTTTTTGCTTAGATCAATCAGGTCGCATTCCCTGTCGTCGCATGCGAACAGGAGTGGATCCATCGATCATATATACACATCAATCTACATTAGTACACTTAACAGCACCCTGCTCTGCTTTTAGAAGACACGGTCACCTATCCGTCCGGATCGACCTCCTAATGATGCTGGCAATCAGCACCAAGATGGGGGGCTGCTAGGCACTGATGGATACTGCATTTGCAAACAACAAGCCTGTATATTAGTGGAACCAACACAAAATTATCAAGATGGTGACGTGACAGTTCATGGGCAGTATTCCTAGGACCCCACAGTCCCAGTGGGCGCGTCCGACAAGCTCCTATGACTTGTCATGTTCGTAGTTATCTTTTGCCTTTGCTAATAACGTTCGTATGTTTTCGGTGTCAATGCCTTGTCAACCTCTCTATAAGCTGCCCATCATCTGGGGAGGCTAGGCCGCATGAATTCCCTAAGGGCGGCTCCAGTTGTGGCTAAGGAGGTGTTACACCGTCAAGAAATATTTCACTGGTGATTGATCATCACGGTAAACTGTATTCCTTGACACTGAACGAAGCCAGCAACAATGCTCACCGGGGTCGGCACTCTATGTCGATCGACGGGGTCAGCAATAAGATGAACATCAATTTTAATGGGATTCAGTAATTCATGAAATTTCGTCGAGGTCGGCTGACCCAGATGCTAAGGGTAGCTTCGCCCATCTGCTCTACTTTTGGCGGTTTTTGCTTGACAGACAGGAACAATTTCTTTTTTTCTCTTGTAATTTTCTCGATGGTTTGCGGCCCACAAGAAAATTCCGGATTCTGATAGTGAGAACGCAAAGGGCAATAGGGAGGCACGCAAGCGTGCGCATGTCTGAATTATTTCGCGCGACGCGTGTGCATGAGCTCTATCTACTCGATGCAGGTAGCTCGCTGGGGCCGTACAGCTCGTACCAGTACCTCTAGGTCTCCCGCCCTGTCTGCACACGCGCGCTAACGGACACACCAAGATCTGCTTGTGTCTTGTAGTTGTACTCTTGCGCCTGTATGCACGGATGGATCGACCGAGCATTGCAGTGTTTGTTCCAGCTGCACGCGAACCAAACTGCTGTTCGATCGATCTGTCTTTCGATGATGCCCATCCCTGGAGGTCGATCGATCGAGGAGGAAAGCAGAGAAACATATCCAACCAGAAGGAGGACAGATGGGACGGAATGGGTCGGTGGATGCACAACACAGTGGTAGAGTACCAGCAGTTGCACGCTGGCATGGATCGTATCGTATCGTGATCGGGCGCGGCCCGCGCGGGCAGGCACAGCGGAGCTTTCTGCCGCGTCTTTTGGTCGGAGGCCACGGGGGCCGCCTCCGTGTCCCGTCCACGTCGTCAGTTAACGCGCGCCTCTGTGGCTGCTCACTTCTTCATTTTGAGATCAGCTGAATCATTTGCCATGGCCCGTTAACGAGCCGTCTCACACGCGCGCGTACCCACCATGATTCCATGAACGCCTACGCGTGTGGAGACGTACGTACGTGAGCGAACGAAGGCGACCTGTCGCGGAGCGTGCGCAGCAGCATGCATGGCTCCTGGCCTGCACGACAGTCGACAGCACGACCGAGCGCGTGCATGCCATCCGAGAGCGGCTCGCGCGATCCGGCCGGCTGTCGCGTATCAGTCAGTCCCTCGTCACCGCGCGCCCGGCAGATCAGGAAGCATGGCGCTGCTGTGCTGGGCTCCTCCGTGCCAGCGATCGATGTCGGAGCTCGGCCGGAGGGAACACGGTTCACTGTCGTTGGCGCGATGCAGCCCGCCGCCAGCATGCTTTCATGGCCGGCCGGGTCACACCGCCGGCAGCCGGGTTGCTGGGCATGCACTACGCACACGCGCGCATGGCTCGATCGCTCGACGGAGACATGGCAGATCATGTACTCGCGTCCTCCTCATAACCGTGGTAGGGTGGCATGCGGATCGCGAACCTATAACGCCCATGACAAACCGAACCCGGCATGAATGTGGGTCTTTTGCTGATAGGATTACAGTGTCCATTCTCAAGGACATCGGCAGACAGGCACAAATACAAAATCAAAAGCACCAGCAGGCCGGTGAAGTATTCGGTGCAATTGCATTATTCTGTGCAATCTGTGCAATTCAGGCAAGCAGTCGTCGGATCGGCATCGAGTGATCCATGATTAATCACGGGAATCCCCTCAAACCTACTTCATCATTTTCCCAAAAAAGACCCTCGAACAAATCACTGCTCCTAAAATCCCTCCGCTCAACTTCGGTGTTCCTAATTTCTTATCTGAAACCTCGCCGGCCCTACCTCGTCGTTCGTCATTGCCGGCGCCTGCGCGCTGCAACAGAAACCTCAGGTTTCGCATGAGACTCGATGACTCATCCTCAGCTGGCGGCCACCAAGATAGATGCAGCTCGGTTGCAGCTTGTTTTCCCTCGATGTCATAATCTTTAAGGTGAACCTTGCATGATGACACAAAGACACGCAGCACCAACACCATAATCAGCAAGGCCATCAGCTCGTACGTAATAGATGTCTGCGCATGCATACTCATGGCACCTATGCCGTCTCTTTGATTCAGTTCGTTGTTTGTCTGTGATTGTGCTGTGCAGTCTACTGAAGGAGTTCGGATTGCAGTAGTTCTCCACACGACCATACCACATGGAATTGTGTAGCTCAATTCGTTAATTAATTATGATACGGGTGGATGAGAGGGCCGAGAGTAGATGGTGTCCTTGCGGCCGGCGTGGGCGGCAATGTCGTTCATGCTCAATTCGTTAATTAATTATGATACGAGTGGATGAGAGGGCCGAGAGTAGATGGTGTCCTTGCGGCCGGCGTGGGCGGCAATGTCGTTCATGGCGCACCTTGGTCCTCGGTGGATCGATTGAAATTGGGGAGGATCACATACCTATCGAGCAAGGGAATAACCGGAGGGAGTCAGAAGCAGAGAGATTTGTGCGAGGGGTTTTCGGGAAAATGGTTGAGTGGGGACTCTGGTTAAATCTTGGATCGTTGGATACTGATCTGGTGGATGCATGCTTGTATTGCAGAGATTGCACAAAATAAAGCTATTGCCCTGAATATTTCCCCCCAGAAGGCAGCTTCTCAGGCACTACATTTTGCGTCATGATTCGTGCAAATGAACGGATGAATATCAACTCATAGGAATGAGTAGCATCATGATTTCCAGGAAGGCGACGGCGTCATTAGCCCATTTCCGCATTCTATGGGCCTCCATTATTTGCTCAAGTTATCATATGGATTGTCTTTCGTGGGTTCGGCTGAATGTGAAGCTGGGCCTTCGTATGCTGTACAGAAAATGGATTTCAAGCCCCGCAGGCCAGCTGTTCAGGGGAAAACAAACAAATCGAAGTCACGAACGAGGGGTGCTTTTGTAATTCCCGACGTGCACATCTGGCCTCGGTGGATCCGCCCGCGCCGCGGCGGCGGAGCGAAACATGCGTTAAACAACGAGGGAATCATGTTCAATTTGAGTCCTCGACCTATTCTTTATTTTTAATCAAGTGTAACCATTTTAGTATATCTGCAACGTGTTGAACAACGAGGAAATTTGAAGACCTTTTCACTGGTTCCACAAAATTTCATCAAAAGAAATGACTGGTAGCATTTACTCTCAGCTTATCTGCAGCATTTCAGTAAACCTTCAGACAACATTTTATCAAAATCATTGGCACAAAAGACCGTTTTACACCGCAAAGATGGGTCAAAGGGGCCTTTTACAAAACTAAACTAAGGCCAAGGGCAGCAAACAAAAAAGTGCATCTACTAGTTTCTCTCGTCTGCCACCAACCCACTTCCTCGGCATCTTCATATTTCTCGCTGTCGCCCGTCGCGTCCTAACCAAAGGAAGCGATCGCACGCACGCCCCTGACCAACCGATATGGCGATGGCGACGGCGAAGCTGAGCACCCCGGCCACCAGCTTGCTAGCTGGCGGCCGCTCCCGCCGATCCGCGCCCGCACGCCGCGCCACGGTGATCCGCGCCGCCGCGGGCTCTTACTCCGACGAGCTCGTCTCCACCGCGGTGAGTCCACCCCCCACCTCATAGCCCTACGTTTCTCCCGCTAGGACGAGCTGATTACTTGGAGGATCTAACCTTTGGGGTGTTGCATGTGTCGTATGTGGCGATCTGTTGTTGGTATCTGGCGATCTGTGAACCGTGATGGGGACTGTTTGGTTGGACTAGGGTGTACGGAAAATCGGTTTTTCTGGCTTTCTCGATATAATTCAGTTTTAGGTTGAAGAGACCATCGTTTTCGTGAGTAGCTATTTGTTCAAATTCTCTGCCACATGGTGCTATGCCTTGGTCTACTGGTCAAGCATTTTGAAGAGTTGGTGCTGTGTAGATAGATGTCATGTGTTGTTAAAGGTGTTGCTGTGGTGGGTGAAAATCTTGCTATTTGCATCAGTTAAGATGTGTCATGGTAATCTGTGTGGAGTTGACAAATGAAAAGGATGCCACCTACTTTACGGTTCCTGGTCTCAAACAGACTCCTGATCGATAACTGTGTGCTTATTGATGGATGTTTGTTTTGGTGAACTGATAAACTGGTTACCTACAAGTCTGTTACTATAACTATATGATCTAGTAATGGGTCAGTATGAATTAGAATTGTCTTGATAAGAAACAGTCTTTCACAAACAAGATAGAGTTGTATAGATAGCTTCCTTCTAGTTCTGTTTCTTTTTGGGCTCCTGCTCTCAGTCCCCCTTGGGCCTTTTGTATAGTGTTTCTTTGCTTCACTTTATTTAATATATAACTACCACAGCAGGGGCTTCCCTTGCTGTACATCCTTCAAAAAAAAAATTAGAATTGTCTTGATTTTCTTTCCTTGGGTAGGTAAGGTAATGTGCATTCAGCTTGTCTGCTTCAGTCTATGAACAACTTTTACTCGACCTGCCAGGGGTAAGACCGCCCCCGACGGCATTTGCTTAAGGAGAATAGCCTCTCACGCAGGCTGAGAAAACCCCCGAACCCCCTCCCCGATCCTACACAGGGACTCAGCTGGCTGTTGTGAGCTCCGGCGCGAGTCTTTACCATGTGCTTTGACTCGGGGAAGGTGAGGGGATTTTTTTGCACTGCAGTGAACGATACCATTTTTCAGATACCGTCCACTGCAGCGCCTCGTGCCGCGGTTCGGAATCAAACCCGGGCCGACAGGAGCTTTGCTCCCAGAGCCCACCGGCTCTGGCCACTCGGGCGCTCCGAGCGTTGGCATGAACAACTTTTACTATTATGCTAGCAATTTATAGCATGAACTGAAGGAGATAATGTGGAGCTGGAGTCTGGACTGCTAATGTGGTTCAAATAATTAAATTGAGTAATCTCTTACCTTTTGGTTTGTTTTTGGTTAGTTAATGTGGCTTATAAAAAAGCTGAGTTGTTGGGTGGGATGCTGATTGCTATTGCCATGTACCTGATTTGTCTTGTGTCTCAATGCAAGAAGAGCTGAGTGGAAAACTTCCAAGAATTGCTAAAGTATGATTTTGCTAGTTGTAATCTGATTGTTTAGTTTGGCTAAACCCATTACTTGTTTCACACTTTGTCTTCTGCATGATGGGATACAATAGAGCTTATGTGGTACCAGTTGCAATCTTTCTTTTCTGTTTCTGTAGATACACCAGTTAGTGCTAGCGTGACAGCCATATGTTTAGATATTTGTTTCTACAGCATAATTTAACACTCTTGACTTTATGATTGGGTGAGGTTGTGAGTGACAACCTGGTCTTCTAATTCATTTCCTATTTTCTCACTAGTGCTCTTTTCTTCTTAGCTGAAATGCATTTTTCTGTTGATTGTTGTGAATGCCAGTCTAATGAATGTACCTTTCCTTTGCACAGAAATCTGTTGCTTCCCCTGGGCGTGGTATTCTGGCAATCGATGAGTCAAATGCAACATGTGGAAAGAGATTATCGTCCATTGGTTTGGACAACACAGAAGTCAACCGCCAGGCTTACAGGCAGCTTTTACTGACAACTGCGGGTCTTGGTGAATATATTTCTGGTGCTATTCTTTTCGAGGAAACTCTTTATCAGTCAACTACAGATGGCAAGAAGTTCGTTGACTGCTTGAAGGATCAGAATATCATGCCCGGCATCAAGGTTGACAAGGTATGCATGTCTTGATCTTTATGGTCATATTAGTAACAAAATTGTTCTAGCATTATAATTCTCATTATTTATTGGTTTTCGTTAAGGGTTTGGTTCCACTGCCTGGATCCAACAATGAATCATGGTGCCAAGGTCTTGATGGTTTGGCATCAAGGTGCGCCGAGTACTACAAGCAGGGGGCGCGCTTTGCTAAGTGGTTAGTTCATACACTCATTACGCTTATGTCAGCAACTTTTATCCGTGGACTCTTTCTAAATTTGCTATGTTATATGGATCTTTTCCAGGAGGACTGTTGTTAGCATCCCTTGTGGTCCGTCTGCGTTAGCAGTCAAGGAAGCAGCATGGGGCCTTGCTAGATATGCTGCTATTGCTCAGGTAACAATATAAACTCGTAGTTGTGGATCTTTGCGCAAAAATATTTAGTGAGCTTTGATGAACAATCTTGTCTGTATTTGTTATTGCTCACATGTGCTGTTTATACTATCATACACCTTAAGTATGCTGCAGTGACTCTGCAGAAATATATCTGAATGGTTTGAGCTTTACTTAGAGCTCGGCACGGGTATATCTTCTTAATGTTTCAACCTGAATAATCTCAGGACAATGGCTTGGTACCAATTGTGGAGCCAGAGATCCTTCTTGATGGAGACCATGGGATTGAGAGAACTCTTGAGGTGGCAGAGAAAGTGTGGTCTGAGGTGTTCTTCTATTTGGCTCAAAACAATGTTCTGTTCGAGGGTATCCTGCTGAAGCCCAGCATGGTCACCCCTGGAGCTGAGCACAAGGAGAAGGCTTCTCCAGAGGCCATTGCTAAGCACACACTAACAATGCTTAGGAGGAGAGTGCCACCTGCTGTTCCTGGAATCATGGTATTGATTGTTCTGTCTCTTGCACCAATCCACCTTCTTTTCCTTCCCCGCATAGAATCAGAAAAGTTTATGTAACATCACTGATCTTTATATTTTTTTTGCCTGCAGTTCCTTTCTGGTGGACAGTCTGAGGTAGAGGCGACTCTGAACCTGAACGCCATGAACCAGTCCCCGAACCCGTGGCACGTTTCGTTCTCCTACGCCCGGGCTCTCCAGAACTCGGTGTTGAAGACATGGCAGGGACGCCCCGAGAACGTGGAAGCGGCGCAGAAGGCCCTCCTGTCTCGCGCCAAGGCGAACTCGTTGGCACAGCTTGGGCGCTACACTGGCGAGGGCGAGAGTGACGAAGCCAAGAAGGGCATGTTCCAGAAGGGCTACACCTACTAATATGGCGGAGAGATTTCCATGACATACATCTATCGTTTTGTGTCGCAGTTTTTTTGAACACTCGATTGAATAATCACCAACTTGTTGGTGACAGCAACTTCTAGCATCATTAGCATTTGGAGAAATCTTAGAGCTCCTGAAGCACCGAGGATTATCTTGAGAACGAACTCTTACTGTATGCATACACTGTGAATGTTGATTCTTCAGTCTGTGAAAATCTATCTGTTTGTCTATTTCGGTACAAATGGCAGATGCCTGCATGATTATATCCCCCCAGTTTTCTTTAATAAAGAAACGCGGTTGGGCTGCTCTGTTTGTGCACAAAGGTTTTCTTAAGCGTCTTTCGGCCCGTGTCAAAAGCGCTGAGAATCACGCACCATCCTTGGGGCCCACAATGGTCGCCAAGTCAGGACCTAACGGGCCCGAACTACCGTCCATGTACTGGCGTCGGCCACGTCGCTCTGTTGCACCCTCGTGCACGTACGATATTGCGACCCCACACGTCAGTGGCGCAATCGTCCCACTGCTCGGGACAGTTCTTTCCTTTCCTCACCGCCTCACCCATCTCGTTCCCTCAGCAGCCGCCACACCACTTCCCAGCCCCACAACACGGCGCCTTCATCGCCGCCGGTTGCTCGCCGTCGCCGGCGCGTTTTTGTTCTCGTTAGCACCCTCAAACCTGCGGTGTAGCAGCTCGGATTCCTCCTCGAGCATCGAGCCGGCCGCCCCCGCCGCGCACAGAGCAGCGGAACCTGAGGCCGGTTGCATGAGACCTGTGAGCCTGCCGCCGCGGCGGAACGGGTGGTGATGCTCCAGGCCTCCGTCCTGCGGGGTCGCGTCCGCCTCCTCCGCCGGCCCCGCCCCCTGATCATGCCATCCCCTCTCTTCCTCTCCAGGAACCCTAATCCCAGCCCGAGCACGAACGGCTCATCGCCGGCACCCGCCGCCATGAGCACCAGCGGCGTCTACGTGCCGCCGATGCGGCGGCGGG
>LAPY01005389.1:3581-23313 GCA_000970635.1 Eragrostis tef | reverse complement strand
GGGCCGCTCTTCGATTAAGAATTCCAAGATCAGGACCCGACCAAGCACTTGAATAGTGCACGCTTAGACTTCTCTGCGCTACATATTTTTTCCGTTCAGAAATAGATGTCATTGTTGACTTTTAGACATCACGTTTGACTATTCGTCTTGTTCAAATTTTTTTGCGTAAATTGTATTTATTTTTTTACAACTTGGTTTATCATTAGATATATTTTAATCATGACATATTTGTTTTTATATTTGAGTAAATGTTTTAAATAAGACGAACGGTCAAACGTGAAGTCTGAAAGTCAATAGTGACATCTATTTCTGAACTGAGGGAGTATTAGTCTACTACAGGAAAATGCATTTCCTATGTGCTATTGGGGCACGCAAAGGGTAGTGGTTCCAGAATGAACATAGACCGTTAGGGAAATTTTGGTTTCCAGAAGTGTTTGCGGGATCCTCACAGCAGAACCAACAGTACTGGGAGAGTGTGAGGAGAATTTGATTGCCAACATATATACCAAGTTCTGCTGAGTGAAATGAAGCATGGAGTGGCCTTTTTTGTGAACTTCTGCTGCACTGCAAGGTTTAGAGATATAGTTGTGGAATTGTGTCAAGAGAACGGATGTAACATGTGGCAAAGTTGCGATGTTCTGAAATATTCCACCATTTAGAGCTCCGAAAAAAAAAGGAAAATGGTTACATGATGACTGTGAGTCACTGAGATACTCCCACTCATCGCCGTAATCAAGGGCGCTTGCCGTTGCGCAATATTTCAACATGGGACCGCTTTCGCTTTAAGGACGGACAAAGACATGTCTCAGCCTTTGTATCGTCTGGTGATCAACCGGCCAGTCACTCGCCGGCCGTGCACCCAAGCATGTGCCTGTCGCTGCGAGGTCACCATCACCGGCCGGTCGGACTTCGTGTTGGTTCTAGCGGTTTGAGAAACCTCGCCGCAGCTAATATAATCTCTTGGTGCAACACGGGATACGGGAACTCGAAACATCTTGTCGCAAAACCTAGGACCCGGCACCCTGCATCATTGGGCTCAGCAGCTTCATGACACCCAATTACTCTTTGCATCTGTGCTGCTGTTGTGTCGATGCTACTGGTTGGTCACACCTGCTCCGTCTCGGTGTTTCCTCGTGGCTGTAAACAATGGCGCCGTTCTTGGCGACGAACCAACGACGAGCAGGTAGATAAGCGTTTCGGTGGCAGCGAATCGTCTTGGCAGATTATGCACCTGGTGGTGAATGGAATCAGCTAATGATCGATTAATTCTCATTTGAATTCATGTGTGTCGGTCAAACTATTTGGACACAGCTGAGCAGGACGCCACCTATACTACAGTTGGTTGGCAACAAACAAACATGTGACGTGCCAACACAGGATATCCAAACCAAAGACTTCTGTTGTCACCATGAGCAATGATCCACAGCCTTTGTCGTCGCATCAACAGCGTGACACAAGACAAAACGAAACATCATCATTAAATTTTGACCCACTGCAAATTAGTTGCGCTACATTATATTCAGGATAACCAAGCCAGTTCCAATAATGATCCATTTGGGGTCTCAAACAAATTCCTGATCCATCAGTTGTCGTTTGAATTGTACTTGCGGTAGTTGCCTCACTAGTTTCTTGGGCAAAAAGACATCCTAGGCTAATTCGCGAGACGAATCTAATGAGAATAATTAAGATGTGATTAGGCGATAGTTACTGTAACATCACTGTAACAAAACATAGATTAATTAGGATTATTAGATCTGTCAAAAAAAATTTATAATTAGACTTTATTTAATACTCTTAAATAGCAATATTCTCTTTAATATGACATGGGCTAAAATTTTGCCCCAGGAACGAACAGGGCCACATGTCGTCACGACAACTTGCACTTCTTTTCTGTTCCAAAAACTCCACGGCACAGCATCCGATGCCATGTGATTTTTGTTATATATGGCAAATGATACAAAATGAAATCCAATTATTTGGATATTTCCTACTCGGGTCTTGGACGCCAAAAAAAACGTGACCACGCAGAGCATCCTGGATCTGATATTCTTATTTAAGGAGAGAGAGAGCATGGAGATGCGAAATCACTTTGAAGGCCACTTGCAAGTTGCAACACACATCAATGTTCATCGTGGGTTGGACTATGTGCTACATTTTCAAATGGCAATCATGATTTTGGATATGCTCGAGGGAACACCTACTTGAAATGTGAACATTTTGCAGAATCCTTAGTAGATTTTTACTGGTTCCTGTCAAATTACTACATTCGAAATAGAAAATTTTGACATTTGTATTAATCAGAAAAGGAGAAAGGGGTGCGCATTGGTGACTTGGCGGGTTGTCTTTGGATCAACCAATTAAGTTGTCATATGAATATTTTGCAACATTAACGTGAGCATAAAGGTTATTTCTTCTATTATATTATTGAAATCAGTGCATAGAGTTCTTTCATGAGACCTCCCGATTGGATCAAGGTCGCCTCCCGATGCATTACTCGGGCATTTGTTTACTCATTCTGCAACTGCACGGGTCACGGTGACAAGATAACCATGCCCTTGATCGTGACTGAGTCAACGAAAATGGAGAGATTAGGTTAATTATATATATATATATGCTTATATATATATATATGCTTGTACACGTTGATTTAAATATGCTGATTGCGATGTAGGAACAGTAATGCAAGTTCTTCGTTCAAGACTAGATCGAATCAAAGTTGATTCCCAGCGCAGTGGCAAAGATCTTTTTCATCGCATGGATAGGCCCCACACGGCCCCACTGACTTTCAAGCCGGTCTGCCGTTTGTTTCATATCCATCGGCTCCTATCGCACCCGGCCCCCTCTTCTCTCTCCCGTTCCAGGACTTGGAGAAATCAGGACACGGGCACCGACCCATGGAGCATGGAGACAAGCAGCGCACAGCCGTTCCACAAGGCAGCGATGGTGAGCGGCCACGAGCGTTTCCACCGCGAGAGATCGACCCAGATATGTTGTCAGATGCACGTCACCGGCGTTGACGGCTACGCGCGCGGCCTATTGCCGAAGTTGCTCGTGGCCTCCATGGTTGCCCTGGTGCCTCTTCGTCTGCAGGTCTGCTTTCTTTTTCGCTGGCGTCCGATACTGTCGCAGCACAGAAGGTGCAGACCCATAGCCTCAAGCAACGAAACAAGCAGATGAAGCTGTTTTTCTGTGAGGCAAGAGTGCGTGATGTGAAAGTTCAATCTTGCATAGACCTTACAAATTCGAAGGAGGATTAGATATTCATGGTAGTGCCACTGTGCGAGTATATTTGAGGCGCGTGTTCAAACTCGAGGGGAGAAGTTAGTTGAGTCGCGGAGCAACGGTGAAGCTGGCGAAGTGGTTGTCGTCGAGTTGCGGACTTGCAGAGAAGAAAGCAAGGGAGAGCAAAGAAGGCCGTTGGATTGCTTCAACGGTGGATGAAGGGGGGAAGTCACCGTGCCTTCAAAAGAGGTGAAGGCAGGCGATCCTGATCCCACATGGGTCGTCTGTAGTAGAGCTGGCCTGCCTTTAAGTGTGACTTTAAGCAACGTGAGCCGTCGGATCGAAGGTTAATAGGCAAGATTCATCGCTACAGTGAACCGATACTGTTGCTACAGTTTCTGTAGGAAGTAAACCGGCAATATTGCTACAGTATTTACTACACATCACTGTAGCTTCAGACTTATTTTACTGTTTAAACAGTGCACCCCTGCCGTAAATCGCTATTAAGGCAGCAGATCCGCGCCCGAGTGTTTGGGACCGGGTTAAATAATGAAAACTTTTGTAAAAACTTGGACTTTCTTATGAGGAAGTGGCAAAGGCATTTGCTCCTCTATAACGAATTTTATGTGCCAGTTAATGACCAATGAGTCCTCTATTTATTTTTATTTTTTTTTGTGTCCGATAGACCACAGAAGACAATCTTTTCGTTGTATGGACAGGCCCGTGCAGTTTGACCAAAAGTTGGCGCGCCAACGAAAATCCTGTAGCGTGGCCAAATATAAATATCGCAAAGAAAATCAGCAGCCACACCCTCTACTAGTAAGGTTACCATGCGTCGCATGTGATGGATTGATCATCACGAACACATTACTTTTAGGAACTTCAAACCGGTTATGAGAGTAACTATACAAGCCTACGGGGCCAACCAAAAGGTTCCAAGGTGGTTGTTTTAACACGCACGCACATGGATGCACCTTCCTACGTAGTTCCACTAGTACTTTGATAGTGAAAAGAAAATAATAATCTCCTTTATGAATACGCTAATGTATCTCGGAAGAAATTATTATAGTTAAGAACTGGTGCGATAGCTATGTGTGAGATCCTCAAAATAGTAATAAAAAAGAAATAGCTGTGTATACCTTTATGCATATCGAACTTCATATTCACACGTGAATGCAAGAAACAAAATTTGCCTCACTTTTTTCCTTGTTTAAGACGTATTTGTTGTCCGGGCACCAGAGAACACAATAGGAGACATATGGCAGTTTAAATGAAAATAAAAATCACCAACTTGACTATATTTTATAGGAAGGGGTAACAGTTTAACAGGCGATAAAACCATTGACCATACTTAATTTGCGGCGCAAGTTAGGATCAGTGTTTATTGTATTTGGAAGCATAAAACAAAAATTTGATTGCTCTGGTGCAGCCGTCTTGAGCAGAATGAAACTGTTCTATAGGGACTTCTATGTCAAAATCTAAGGATCAATTAAGCTGTTATTTTAAGAGCACCACCGATTCAAATGCAATATGTAACTCTCAATTCAATAAATCAATAATGCAATTTTGCAGTGCACTCTTGTAATGCATCTCATCTGGACAATGTTGTACATTTAATTATTGGTAGTTTTTGCTGGCCAAAAAAAAACATTTGTAGCATCTTTCGCAACTCAATCCCCTTAATGGAGTGCACAATAGATCCCAAAAAAAAAACATATATAGTACACAGGTATTATTAAGGTCCTTTTTTTTCAGCGAAGGGAACTATAATAACATGTCCCCTTTCATTGTGGTTGTGGCTGCCATGTGCTGGGCGATATAGCGATGTAGAAATGAGATTCGTTTTGCTAATGCAAAGTATACATCGTTTATGCAGGCACTGTTGAGAGGAGCTTATTGGTTGCGGTAATGGGCGTTGCTGCAGCCTGAGAAGGTTAGAGACCATATACAAGGTGTGGAGATTGCCGCATCGGAGCTCTATGCCTCTCATGGTTGGAGATTTAATAATAGACTTGGGCCTCCTTAAGTTTTTCATTTATGTTTAAGCTCATATCAATATGGAGATTGACACCATTTTTTTGTAATAATGAAACAAAACAAACTCCAGACTGCTTGTTGTGCAGAGGCCGGGAACATTTGAACAATGTCCATTATCTAAAAAGAAAAGTCTGCTTTCAGTGTGACCTCTCAATAGATTGAACATAGTCTCGAACACAAATTTGCGTCATTATTTTCATAACATGCATCACATTCATATGATCTGCTCCATGATAAGCCAAACCCATAGTTTAGTTCGATCATAGCCACAACTATTAAATGTGTATCTCAACATATAAATGAAACCAAACCAACAAGTCAGCATGTTGCTCCATGTTCAATGGCACAATCACTGCAAAAAGAATTGATGTAGAAACTAGCAAGATATCCACTGAATAAGAGTGGTCCACCTAATTAAAGGAATTGGCCCTGAACTGCTAACCTATGGAACTTGTTCATATATGAGTGTGGATTTGCTACCATGGTGGGTAGCTAACCACCACGCTCCACTGTCGCATCAGGTCTTCAGATTCGGATTTTGACAGCAATGCAAACGAAACCGTTACAAGTTTGGTCATACTGTACCCTACATCAGGTTTTCTCTCTAGCACTACGCTTCCTTGTCCATCTCTCTCTGGGCCACTATTAAAGCGTCCCCAATACTAGAGACAACTGCTAACTAATGTGGAGAGTTTTTCTATATAGAGACCAAGTGACAGAGTTTATTTTATGTTAAGAGTTAACTCTTCAACAAGAGGTAGCAATACATTCTTTCCTCACTTTTTCCTATAAAATATAATATCTCCTCACTAGTAGCTGCAGTTTATCTGGCTTGCAAGTTGCAAAACTCACTGGGCTTGCCCTTGTGGACGGGAACATCTTTTGACTTTAAGGAGAAGCATTAGGGTCTGCTTGGTTCACCGTCGCAACTCGCCACACCAAAGCTTCGGCAATGCCAAACTTGTGGCGAGTTTTTCTTCGCCACACTGGTGGCGAGTTTTTCTACTGAGATGAGCTGTGGCGGCCTCAGTTTTCTGTTCAACAAAGCACTGACAAAGCTTCGGTGTGGGCGCCCAACCTTCGGCGTGGCATTTGGTGGCAAGGAACCAAGCATCCCCTTAGTACATGGAAGAAAATTCAGACAAACAAATGCTAAATGTTATACAGATAATTTCTGGCTAGTGCTTCTCAACACAAATATCAAAAACAACTTATAGGTGTTTTTGCCCATATTTTGTTTTGGTTTTTGCCTGTTCGGTAGGGCGATGCCATAATCCAGAGCAAAAGCGATCAATAAGCTGCCAAACGGGCCCTTCATATGTAAGAATGAAGTGCACAACTGGTCCCTAAACTTGTCCGACTCTGTCACTTAAGTCCCTCTATTTAGAAAATGTTGACTTGACATTTTTAAACTTATTCTGTTGTGTCACTTAGGTCCCTCTATTTATATTAACATCTCTAAACTTGTCCGACTGTGTTATTTAGGTCCAACTAGACTCAAACCGATCCGACATGAGCAGAATTAGCATTTAACATATACTTTTAATGTTGGTAATATATTCTCTCTGGAGGTGTAAGTTACCCGGTATAGTAGTTGAGGTTTAATTTTTAGACCCTGACAAGATTTGAGAGTTTAATATGGACTTATTACACTTTGAAAAAAAATAAAAATAATATTACCTATTGCCGTGTGCGTGAGGTGTCATGTGAGCGGGTATATGTGAAACCTAAAATGCAACTGTTAAATAACGTCAAATATATTTGAAATCTATAATATGATGGCTAATGTTTACATCGCTCAAAAAACATATGTAAAATTTTAGTTTATGAAAAACATGAAAAAAATGTCAAAAAATTAAGAAAATATTAATAAAAGAACTATTTTTAATCTCTGGTACCAATACAATTGCATACAACAGGTTCGTGTCATATTGGTAGGGTGAAAACGGATCGAATACGAGCGGATAAGGCCCATTCTGTATCCGATCCGGATTCGGAGTCGAAGCGGATACTACCGGGTAATAATTTCTACAGCTCATACCCTGTCTCATATTCTTTGTTCGGATTTAGAGTGGGACACGGATATTATCATAGTGTTTGTCAGGATAAAGATGAAAAGATAGAGAAGCAATTAGGGTAAGAAAGGACATATTAACCAAAAGTCATTTTGACTCTTAATTGATTTTATCTCTCGATTAGGTATTTTTTTATGCATATATATTTGCCTACATTATCTTTTGCGGATTCAACAGTCGGATAATATCCGTCCCGTTTTTACCCCTACATATCAGGTCGGTTTGAGGCTAGCTGGACCTAAATGACACATTCGAACAAGTTTAGAGATGTCAATATAAGTAAAGGGACTTAAGTGACACAATAGAACAAATTTAAAAACTGACTGTGCACTTCACTCTTACTAAAAAAACTTTTTAGCAATGCATTGAAAGAGAGAGAAGTAGTGCTTCGATGCATATATAACAGCTCGAACATTGCTTTTTTGTCAAGAGCCTCTAGTGCAGACTTTAATGTGACTAATAATGAGAAAATCATTCTATAAATTTCAAAAAGTGTCATCCAACACAAATACTCGTATTTACGTCTAATTACGCATTTACAACAAGGTGCCTATATGATTTCATCCATCCCATGATCTATTGATCTAGATAGTCTCTCTCGTAAATATAAATAAGAGTGGGCGTATGTGAGGGTCCCCACCATGTTTCTTTTAAAAGAATAATTTTTGAATTCCCATAAATATTTTAGATATTAAATAGGCTTCAATATTTTAGGAGCGCACAGAACTCAAGTGATGTGTGCTAAACGTTCCAAGTACAATCTTCTCTGGACA
Organism: Eragrostis tef; assembly: GCA_000970635.1. Classification (NCBI taxonomy): domain Eukaryota; kingdom Viridiplantae; phylum Streptophyta; class Magnoliopsida; order Poales; family Poaceae; genus Eragrostis; species Eragrostis tef. The sequence goes on along the minus strand of LAPY01005389.1, from coordinate 15,206 downwards.
TACTCATCCTGTACAAATATTGCTATGTTCCAAATAAATCATATGGCCTTTTCAAAACTCTGTTCAATAATTTTTTTTTCTTTTCCTAAAAGAATCTTTTGTTACATTTGTGAAGAATATGCATAATAGTCGTTATATTGCGGATACAACCTGTATAGGATATCTCTGTTTGGTCTTATACTTCTGAATAGAATAGGGAAAATAATCAAAATACAGAGCATTGTACATGTATAAAAAGGGACTGAAAGACTATAACAAGAAGCACAATATGTGTAATATATTGTTCCATTTCCCTTATGGTCTCTCCATGTACATGCTCCCATATCAAAATACAGATCATTGTCTATTTTTATGTGCAACAGACACACGAAAAACTTAGTTAATCCTAACCGGTTAATAGTACTCTTCTCAGGATGTCTAACTACCTAACAATACCGAGCGCTCCCATAAAACCACCCACACAGTTTTCCTTTTTTTGCGATTACACAGTACAACTTAAACACGCACGCACACTCACCCATATGAAAGCACATACGCAAACCCTACCTCTATGAACATCTTTAAAGATTAGTCACCACTATCGCTGTCGACGGCTACGTCGCCTACCGCTGAAAGCACAAAGCCGTTAAATCTTAGAAAATTCGCTCTTACCAGGATTCGAACTCAGGACCTCAAAAGTATTACTTAAGTGCTTTAACCACTAGGCGAATACTCCTTTCACACCCAAATGGTTTCCCAATGGCACCCAAGGTCAAAATGCCCTGTTCAAAGGCGCAATCACGGCAAAAGTTTTGGAGTCCAAATCCGCAGGTCGTCACTGATTGAGAGGTGGTCCAATTAAAAGGTTTGCTGGCCCTGAACACTTTTAACCTATGGCAGTTGTTCATATATATATAGAGCCATCTGCAATATCTTCAACCAAAAGGTGGTTAGAGTTCATATTTGTCCTGCATTTCCTTCCTTCCCACCATAGTTGCTTCCAAAAGCCCCACAGCTACATACGCTTTTCAATATTATATTATTGTCAGCATCGCAGAATGAAAAGCAAAATTATTCATTCTTATAGCCGGAAAACTCAGCTAATTTATCAATACTATTGTATCTAGAAGTCTAGAATTACCTGTAATATATCGATTCATGAATTTATCCAAAAATTAAAGTACTGCCTTCCCATTGATATTGGACAAGATTCTTATTTGGCATTGCACTGGTCAAAACGTTTTGTCATGGTATCGCAAGTAATATCAACCGGAAGCAGTCTAGTGTTTATAAATTTTTAACAATCATCCTTTTTAGACAAAAACATTTTATCAGTCAAATGGCTCTTGCACTAGATGCCTTCTGCTGTTTGGTATAGCCATGAATCGTCAAATAGGCCCCTCTATATTCTGTCATTTACAATGATGAGTAAACCTATATATTTACTTGTTCTTTAATTGGAGCTCCAGTGGAATATATGATTTTTGATTGAGATATGAAATGGTGATCGGTGTTACTTTGATTCAATTCTATAAGAGAAACCTAATGCAAACTAGTTAAAAAAATGTAATACTAATCTTGTTGGACTTGGGTGGATTTAATTACGAGGATTGCTAAATGTTTACAGCTTTAAACCAATCGATCTTGTTCGTTTGTGCATCATCAAAACAAAAACACGTGATTATTTTAATTGACTAGTTTATGGGCTCTAGCTCTACGGTGCACCATGCCCATGTCCACCTGAAGCTTTCTTATCAGGCATTCAAATGGAGAGGAGTTTAATCTTCTTAAACACATCCTGTTCTTTAACGTTCGTACTTTAATGCACACGCATAACAGCTCTCTAACATCACTCTGTTTTCAAGAGGTTACTCAATCCTCAAACTGCCGCAGAAAGCAGGTAACTTATTTACTATAATATGTAGAATAACTATTAGTACTACCCTAAAAAAAGTAACTATTACTCTTTTTTTTTTGCGAATGAAAAGTAACTATTACTCAATATTCTCTCGAGCATTTTTTTATCAGTAACATGAACATGTTGATGCAGGTCCTACCTATTCATGTAACGATTTCCAAACTCCAATGGCTAATTCTCAATTAAAAAAATAGAGGCTCCAATGGCGACGGCAACCCCAATCACCAACAGTCGCCACGAAAAGCACATGCGTTTAGCAGGTAACAGTCCTCGGGCGCCGAGCTGTCCAGCTCCAGTTCCAGCCCCTTGCTGCAAACGGACAGAAACGCAGTGGCGCCCCTCTTCTCCGGCCACACCACCACTAGCCCCTTGTTGTTTCCTCGGGCACTATTTAATTGTTCATTGCATTGGGGAGGAGTGTACAAGACCCACCACCTGCATCCACTCCCCTGTTCTGAATCCTCTCAACTCGCCTTTCTGCTCCTGCCAACCCACCTGCATTCGTTCCAGCTCCGAGCTCTGTGTTTCGCCGTACGCCGCGTGCTGTGGGTGTGGTAGTGCCTTGACCATCTTGTCTGTTTCTTTGCTGAATTCGTTTCTGCCTGTAAGCAATCCCAGTGTTTTGCTGAAGACTGAAGTCCTGTCTGTCTTTGTTCTTCAGGGTGAGGGATTCCAGAAATGCTCGGTGTTCTGATCGGGAGCTGAAATCTCTGAAGCGTTTTGAGGTAGAGTTCTTTCCCACGCTCCTCTCCATGATCTCAGTTTCCAAAGTTTCTGTTTTGTTCTTGATTTTCTTTCCCTCCGCTAGTCCACCTTCTTCTTCTTCTTTATTTTTTTCTTCCAATTCAAAGCTTTTCTCCGTAGCTGCTAGTTCAGTCCCTAACGCTCCTCCTTTTTCACCATCAACTTTACTGTTTCCAGTACCAATAATCGACCGAATATCCGACTGAGAAAGTTGGTGCGTGCGTTTTCGTATTTGTTTACGAGCTGCTGCCTCTAGATCTGAGCTGGGTGAAGTTATCTCCCTGACGTCTTGTTTAATCGTAGCGACGCTTTTAATTTATCCCTAATTGTACTTTGTTGATGCTGTCAAGAATCTAAATCCGTGGGGGGCTATCTCCATCGGCTTTTTTGTGAAGTAGAGTGATGTTTCCTATCTATTTTCCACGCAGTTTTCTATTTTGGGATGCAAGTTCTGGATCTGATTGAAAGATACATCAGTCTTTGTTCCTTTTTGACTTCGTGTATCTGGCCAACGATGTTTTTAGAATACTCACTACCTGAACTGCAAATAGTCTTCTTTGAACATGTTTTGTTTTCCATGATTTCTTCCTGCAGCTGGATGTTTATTCTCTTCTATTTAATTGCTGTACATGGCTGATTATAGAAAATAGGAAAAGGGGTTTGTAGCTTCCATGAAGTGTATTTTTAACTGTTGCAAGAACAAGGAGTCTTTGCCCTTAACACAAGAGTTTCTCCTATTTCTCTTTAGTTTTTTTTTGATAACTTATCTTTGACCAGGGAATAAGCAGACATCGGCCTGAGAGGCAGCGAAGGCTATGGCAGACATTGAAGCTGCCACGGACCTGAACAGTTCAAGGAGGTCACAAGATGACACTGCAACATTAATCCCGCACAGTGGCAATATGGAAGATGCCAACCGGAAAGGCACCAAGACCACCAGGTTCAAAGATGATGATGAGGTCGTCGAGATAACCCTTGATGTACAGCGTGATTCAGTGGCAATCGAAGGTGTGAGAGCAGTTGATGATGGTGGTGGTTTTGATGGCCTGTCACTAGAGTCGTCTCCCTCAACGAGGAGTGGCAAACTAGCATCAAAACTGAGGCAGGTGACGAATGGGCTCAAGCTGAAGAACTCGAGCAATAGGGCTCCACAGTCACAGCTGGGAAAGAACATGAGGAAGAGAGTATTGAACAGAACCAAGAGTGGTGCTACCGTGGCGCTCAAAGGCCTGCAGTTCGTGACTGCAAAAGTGTGCAATGATGGCTGGCCTGCAGTGGAGAAACGCTTTAATCATCTCCAGGTTGATGGCGTGCTTCTCCGCACAAGATTTGGGAAATGCATTGGTAATTTCAAAAGTTGGAGTGCAATTATGTTTTTTTATACAGTTAGCAGAGTGATTTTTCAAGCATTTCCTTGGATTATGCAGGGATGGAAGGGTCTGATGAGTTTGCATTGCAAGTGTTTGATTCATTGGCAAGGAAGAGAGGGATAGTGAAGGAGGTGCTAACTAAGGACGAGCTGAAAGATTTCTGGGAGCAGCTGAGTGATCAGGGTTTCGACAACCGTCTCCGAACATTCTTTGACATGTTAGTAATTTTGATGAATATCTTACCAGCTTTGGCATGGTTTCCTTTATTGGCAAGACCTAGTGTAATGAACTTCTAGTGTTCGATATTTTCATAAGGCACTAAGTTATATTTTTTCTGTCCAGGGTTGACAAGAACGCTGACGGAAGGATCACAGCAGAGGAGGTCAAAGAGGTCTGTTAAAAGACTCAAGATTCGAAAATAAAATGCATTCATGTTTAGTGTTGCATATTGTTAGGTTTTAAGCAAATTCTACTATGGGTTTTCAGATTATCACCCTGAGTGCATCAGCAAACAAGCTTTCCAAGCTCAAGGAACGAGCTGATGAGTACACGGCGCTCATTATGGAAGAACTTGACCCCAACAACCTTGGATACATTGAGGTCTGTCTATTACTAATCATATTAATGAAAAGTGTGGCAGAATCTATGCACTTACCATATTAAACATTTGACAGCTTGAGGATCTGGAGGCACTTCTACTGCAGTCGCCATCTCAAGCTGCTTCAAGATCAACAACAACACATAGCTCCAAACTTAGCAAAGCTCTTAGCATGAAGCTAGCATCAAACAAGGACACGAGTCCATTTTACCACTACTGGCAAGAGTTCTTGTACTTTGTTGAGGAGAACTGGAAGCGCATTTGGGTTATGACTCTCTGGCTCTCAATTTGTATTGGCCTCTTCGTTTGGAAGTTCATCCAATACCGAAATCGAGCTGTGTTTCACATCATGGGTTATTGTGTGACCACTGCAAAAGGAGCCGCAGAGACCCTCAAATTCAATATGGCCCTTGTTCTTTTTCCTGTCTGCCGAAATACAATCACTTGGATTCGGTCAAAGACAAAGATTGGAGCTATTGTACCCTTCAATGACAACATAAACTTTCATAAGGTAAGCTTGTATGGACTCCACAAGCCCACAATATTGAATGAACCTTTAATATGCATGTATGATACAATTCTGCAATAAGCAATGACAAGTTATGCCTAACTAAGGTGGTAGTTTCATCTTCTGAGTTTATCCTGTCCATTTAGGCATAGTCCCTTGTATCCTACATCGGACCTATAATAATCAACCTTTAACATGCATGTATGATATAACTATGCAATAAGCGATATATTTTGCTAGAAGTTTCATTACAAAATATATGTGACATGTTTTGCAGGTAATAGCTGCCGGTGTTGCAGTTGGCGTTGTTTTGCATGCAGGTGCTCACCTGACATGTGATTTTCCTAAGCTGCTCCATGCAAGTGATGCTGCCTATGAACCAATGAAACCTTTCTTTGGGGAGCAAAGACCGCCAAATTACTGGTGGTTTGTAAAGGGAACCGAAGGGTGGACTGGCATCATAATGGTAGTGCTCATGACTATAGCTTTTGTATTAGCGCAACCATGGTTTCGCCGTAACAGGCTCAAGGATTCTAATCCCCTCAAGAAAATGACTGGCTTCAATGCCTTTTGGTTTACACATCACTTATTTGTTATTGTGTATACACTGCTCGTGGTTCATGGAATCTGCTTATATTTAAGCAGGAAATGGTACAAGAAAACGGTAAGCATTTGACCTGATGTCAACATAACACCTAATTTTTGAAACTTGATACTTACAGAACAATTCTATTATTGTCAGACTTGGATGTATCTCGCTGTTCCTGTGCTCTTATATGTAAGTGAGCGCATTATTCGGCTATTTAGGAGCCATGATGCAGTTCGGATTCAGAAGGTATCTACAACTAAACCATTCTCTCCGTTTGGTTTTGCCTTGTATTTTTCAACTTCCATGTGATGAGAACCCCTGCCACCTAAGTTTGCTCAACAAACTCAAATTTAGGCTTCCAAATTTGTTTCCCTAAGTCCTGTTTTCGTTCCCTAAATTTTTGATCTGTAACCTTGTGCCCTCTCAACAGGTTGCAGTGTATCCGGGGAATGTTTTGGCTCTCTATATGTCAAAGCCACCTGGTTTTAGATACCGGAGTGGACAGTATATCTTCATAAATTGTCGTGCCGTGTCTCCATACGAATGGTAGCCACATTGCACATTTTCTTGAAGAAAAGTTCTACTTCGACTATATGATCGATAAATAACTGAAAGTGCCGTAATTTGGTTCTCTTACAGGCATCCATTTTCCATTACATCAGCACCTGGAGATGATTATCTTAGTGTCCACATCCGCACAAGGGGTGATTGGACTTCACGCCTTAGGACTGTATTCTCCGAGGTAACTTGGCTTCTAGCGTTTCATTCTGTTGGTGGAACAAGATGTAATAACTCCTAGAGAATGATATAACTGTGACTTGTGAATTTTTTATTTGTGATATCTGACAATTCCTGTAAATGTCAATCAGGCATGTCGACCTCCAACTGATGGCGAAAGTGGACTCCTTCGAGCTGATCTTTCCAAGGGGATTACTGAGAACAATGCAAGGTGGGAATTCTTTGATTTATTTTTATATTGTAAAATGCAATATGTGTTTCTTATATTCTTATCTTGATTTTTTGAATGTTCTAGATTCCCAAAACTTTTGATTGATGGACCGTATGGTGCTCCGGCGCAAGATTACCGGGAATATGATGTGCTACTGCTCATTGGGCTAGGCATTGGAGCTACTCCATTGATTAGCATTGTGAAGGATGTGCTTAACCACACTCAGGAGGGAGGATCTGTGGCAGGCACTGAGCCAGAGGGTAGTAGTAAGGCAAAGAAGAGACCATTCATGACAAAGAGGGCCTACTTCTACTGGGTCACAAGAGAAGAGGGATCCTTTGAATGGTTCCGAGGGGTCATGAACGAGGTGGCTGAGAAAGACACGGCAGGAGTGATTGAGCTCCACAATCATTGCTCGAGTGTCTATGAGGAAGGTGATGCACGCTCTGCCCTCATCGTCATGCTCCAAGAACTCCAACACGCAAAGAAGGGAGTCGATATCTTGTCAGGAACTAAGGTCAAGACCCACTTTGCACGTCCCAACTGGCGAAGCGTCTTCAAACATGTCGCGGTCAACCATGAGAACCAACGCGTCGGTATGTCACATTCATGCCTTCCCAAATCAATTAATTTGAATGTTAGTTGACTTCATCCCCTGCTAACATTTGATTTTGTTCAGGAGTTTTCTACTGTGGCGAGCCTGTCCTGGTCCCACAGCTTCGGCAGTGGTCAGCAGATTTCACACACAATACCAGTACAAAGTTTGAGTTCCACAAGGAGAACTTTTAATGGCATAACTTGAGAAACATCTGAATATGGTCTCCGGGCCCCCTAGTGCTCCAGGATGTGAATTATAAGAGATGTAATATATGTAAAGGTAGAGGAATAAACCGATGGGAGTTGTTTTGTTATAGCTGTCAAAGTCGACAATGTTTGTTTCTGCAGGAGTGCTGTCACTCCCTGTTTACTCGTGCTGGAAGGAGATATGGAGTGAGTACTTTCTGTTGTAGCCTACAATAGCTAAATTATCTTTGTATCTGGAAGGCTTGAGAACAATATGCTATCGTGGGACCTTAAAGTAATAATACATAATGACACGAGTTTTTGTGGTTGAGCTAATCTTGGCAGTTCTACTGTTGCTTGTGTCATATGTTCCTGTTTTGCATACACCGCGTTTGCCTTGCAAGTTGCAAAGCCTCGCCTCGCCCTATATGAAGGTGTGGGAAAGGTATTTCCGGCAATTGTGAGTCAGCTAAATTCTTAGTGTGGAACAGTTCGTCTTTCAGCTTGTGCTTCGTGCACGATGCATTTCCCGGTGTTGCGTCAAGTAAAATGCATGAATAGTCATGTCGTACTGTCTGCTGGGCGGGGGTGACGCCGTTCCGCGCACAGCCGGATATCTGCCGGAAAGGAATGGGCAAATGGTGGCGTACATCGTGGGTTGGGGATACGCTTGCGTGGAGCTGCAAGGCGCTGAACCTGATCCTCAGCGCTTGGGCGGGCCATGACACGGGTGCGGGCTCCGGCGCGAACCTGATCCTGGACAACGTCGTGCTGGGAGTGCGCTGGAGGGACGTGTGCGCACTGGACTGGACCACGATGGAGTGGAGGCTCGCGCAGAGCGAGATGTTCTGGTTGATGGGGCGTTCTGGCGATGCCCTAGCCGATTTTGACTTTTTTAAGTGATGGTTAAAACAAACCATTAGGCAGTGCTGGAAACAACTTGGAATTTGTTACAGTGCCAGTCCAACGGACAAACACTTCCGTCTGTCATCAGTCCTCATTTAATTAATCTTTTGGGCCATAACAGACTTGATCATATTATAGATACTAGTAGTTGGGCACGTGCCGTGCACAGGTGATTACTCAACCATGAAAATCAAACGTAATGGATGACAAAAAAAAACATCAAAGCAAGAAATACATGATTAAAAACATCTGAATAATGACATAAAAAATATGTATCATGGATTCTTAGAAATAAAGTTACATATTAACAGACACCTTACATGACAGACGAAAAGGATACCTAAATACGTACATCATTGGAAATTACTCAACCAATTATTCAGAACTACTTTCAAGTTTGGTTTCCTCCTAAAGAGAAAATTAAAACAAGTTCTTCCTGAAAGGATGGTGTCCATTTGTTAAGGAGAGGTTCCTTGATCAAAGATGTTGCTGCTTATGACACAAGATTGTGCAGCACACCACTCTCCATTTGTCTCTAAAGTGGTCATCTGCCGTATCCAATCATTTTCACTTGAAACCAAAACTTTTGATGTTCGCTGTTACTGCCCCAGTTTGGTGTTTCTTGTGATGGCCTTATTCCTATTCTTTTACTCCATAAAAAGTTCTGCAGAAAAAATTAAAAGCCAAGAAACAGAAGTCCAAATATACGCAAGGCATCCTAGCTTCATTTCAATCAAAGATTTGCAGTAAAAGCATTGCTATTCCAAATGAAGTTCCGAGGAAACTCATTCCATAAGTCTTGGCTCAGTTACCAAATACTTACAGCTAACAAATAAGCAATGACAAGAAGTGGACATCACATCTTGCTTCATGTCAATTGCTTCAAACAATTTCGGGTGTTAAAAATAGACATATTTATGTTCCAAAAAAAATATATGCATTGTTAGAGACAGAAATCAAAAGAATTCTACCTGATGCGTTGTATCAATCAAGTTGAAATCTTTAAGCCATCCGATTTAGCTTGCACTGACAACCCATGAAAAATTTAAAAATCGAGCAACTTTGCTTTATCTGTTCTTCAATAAAAATTTCTTTACTATTCAAAATATCTCTACGGCATACAGCAATTCCTGTGACCGACAGCTGCCATTCTAAGAAGAAACATATGTACCAATGAATCTACAAAGATAGTTCGCAGCAAAGAGAGATGAGGTGACAACTAATTAGAGATTTTTCATTATTTAGGACTCTCTTTTTGTGGCTTTGACAATTTAGGGTTCTTACGTGGGCTTTGCCAAGTTAAAATAAATAAGAGTAGATATTTTGATTTTTCTTGAAGTTTTGGCTATTGCACACCAGCAAAGTAGCTCAGTCAATATTAATAATTCACGACAAACTCTAGACCGGGAAAGAAACACAAGAGTGCTAGACGAAAGAGCAAAGTCACCACTATGTTTCTGACGGGAAAGGCGGCCTCAGTGCATCAACCAAAATAATAAATTCATGTGCAATCTAGTCCTATCATCCTTTCATCTACAACGGTATATCATTAGTTCTTCAATTGTTATACCTCATTTATACTCCACTCTAATTGCACAACACTTCCTAAGGAAAATGCCTAAAGAGACAAACCAGAGTGTTATGTTCAACAAGCGGCCTTATGATAAAGGTAGGTAATAAAAATAAATAAATCATGTTGCACGTATACTTCGCAGAGATAGCACGCTAGCAACATCATGCCCTTTTTTAATTACTGCAGATTTCATGAAACAATAACACTGCTCAGAACAAATCAGGTTTAGTTGTACAGAATGCATCATGTCTGATTTTAGGAACAATATTAACTGTTCTCATCATTTTTCTCTTTATTATTCACGTATATAAGAATCAAAAGCTTTTAATACTACTATCCAATACTTGTAAGCAACAGAGTATTTCACAACATTTAGCAATGCAATGCTGCCACTTACCAACCCTGCAAATGAAAAAGGAAAACCAAAATCTACTTTACCATCCTTTTGCATTTTATTATTCATGTATCCAAGAACTAATTTTTGTTCAAGTTATTAATAACAATATCCAATAATTCTTAGCAACAGAGTATTTAACATCATCTACAAGTCACTACCACTTGATAACCAGGCAAACAAAGAAAACAATCCCCAAATTGCAACGAACTGATGCAATTAAAAGTTTTACCTGTTGGCGAGTTCGGTTATCCCGGAAACGTATTAAGTACTGTTCGTACTGGCTTCATATCCTTTCTGGTGAGCACACTAATGCCAAGTAGCCCTTTCCCTTTCCGTCAGAGCAACTTGTTCTTTAAAATATAGATAAGCAGCCTAGTCCCAATAGCAGATTCGTGGGTTGCTATATACAGGGGATATACTCAATCGCATATGTACTGACAGCAGCAGCACCATTAAAAAGATGCATTACCAGAACCTAAAAATTCAAACACACGATAAAGAGTTAATTTATTGAATGGACTAATTTTAAACTGAAGTGTCCAATAGAGCTATTTTCAAAGTGCAATTATCGGGTTTTGAACAGAACTGTATTTTGAGAAGATGCGGCGACTAATAAACCCTTAACAATAAGATTTCTAGCAAAGGTTTCTTTATAAACTGGTAGTCAACAGCTCCTATCTAGAGTAGTTTTCTAAAATGAACAGGCGAAGAAAATAATGCCTAGCAAATCAATTGAAATTAAATAAAAAATTGGAAATCATATTAGAAGAGAATTTAGAACAGACATTGCTAAGTGCTACCTAATACAGTGAAACTATGTCTATTGTGGTCCACTAGTACATCCAACATATCACTGGCAAATGCTTCATTTTATAATTCTATATCATGGACACTGAATCTAATCTTCAAAATCAAATGGAGATGATTACTGTGTTGCCAATCCTGCTTTACCAATATTCCAAATCTTGATTATCAAGATCAAGAATGAAAGAGCAAATGCAGTCATACTACAAACACATAAAGAATCATATTTTATCAAAATGGTCACCACATCAGAAGTATTTTTTTTGATAATATAATTGTCGTAGCTCTATTTTTGGAGACTTTGGGATTATCAAACGCGCCGCATTGGGACTCTAACGATGAGAGACGCCTTGTCGGTTACGAGGACTATTGAAAGAAGACGATCTTTTATTTCCTTAGATATTTTTCCTACTCTAACTTGTAAAGGGGGTAAGACCCACCTATAAATGTAAACACCCCTCCCTACGGGAGAGGGGTCGCAGGTCGCACCGCTACCGGTCAAGGACC
>LAPY01005387.1:16513-27598 GCA_000970635.1 Eragrostis tef | reverse complement strand
CTTCGTTGGGGGGGGGGGGGGGGCACGGGGCGAGCTCTCCCTGTTGACGCCTTCTTTGCTCTACGGACATCGTGGCGCGCGATGCGACCTCGTCTTGGGGCTTGTCGATGTTCGCCTCGCCGTGGTGGCTTGCCGTCTGGCGAGGCATGGGGAGAGAAAGAAAGAGGAGAAGAGAAAAGAGGATGAGAAAGAGGGGCTCTTGCTGGAGTTGAAAGAAAAATGTAGAGACTCAATTGTAAGAATCGACCCTAGATGGTATGTAGGGGCCCTGATGTAGGTGCTCTTGGTGGAGATGCTCTTAGGTCCCTGACCTCACAATTGCATATTCGGGTCCCTAAACTTGTTATAGTGCGTCACCTAGGTCCAACATTCCAAAACTACCCTCTTGTTGCTGAGGTGGCTAAATATAACTCTGGTTTGTCATATGTTTATCTATTATCTTTGTATCATGCAGTCTAATCATGTCTTTTAGCATGAACGATAATGGAAACAATAATTTGGAGAAATAAATATCATGAAAAATTATTTTCAAATAGTCACCCATCAGCAACCATAAGTGTATATTATGTCCTTTATCACGAACTTTAATGAAACAAAAATTTTGGGGAGAGGAAAAAAGTATTAAAAATTTATTTTGAATTAGTAGCTCTTCAGCAACCACAAGGGTATTTTAAGTACTTTGGACCTGGATGGCACAATTTAGCAAGTTTAAGGACCCGAATATGCGTTCTGAGAGTTCAGGGATTTAGATGACACCCCATGACCAAGATCAGTGGTGCACTTCACTCTTTTAATTGAATGTAAAAATACAACTAACCTCAATTTTTTAGCTCTAATGAAATGGCCACAATTCAACTTTGAGGCAGGATGGCCATAAATATTTTTGAGGACGGAAAGAGGATTGTCAGTTGTTTGATTTGAGGCACGATGGCCATAAATCTTTTTAGCAGAAGACAGAGGATTGTAATTAAAATATGAAGAATCACATACCTCTCACACTAATTTTTATTAGAGCATCTTCAAAGATGAGTTTAGGTGTGAAAGGGGTGTTGGTCTAGTGGTTAAAGCACCGAATAACACCTTTGAGTTCCTGGGTTCGACTCCTGGTGGGAGCGAATTTTCTAGGATTTAACGACTTTGTGATTTCTGCGGTAGGCGACGTAGCCGTGGACAGCGAGGCTCCAGTGGTGACTTTATCAATCTCGAGAGTTTGCCAGCTTAGTCCTCGAAGATGCACATATGGGTAAGGTTTGAGTATGTGCGTTCATAGGGGTGAGTGTGCGTGCGTGTTGTGAGTGTCAGAGTTGTATTGTCTAATCGCAAAAAAAAAGATGAGTTTAGGTATAGGAGAGAGAATATTTGACAAAATATCCAGTCCTTCTCTCTAACAAAATTAGAAGCTGGATAACTATCATGTATACAAAAAATTCTATTAACTTTGGTAGGTCTTTTGTTGAAATGCCAAGAAACAAAAAAACACCAAACAATTACGGTTCTATACTAGAACATTTTGCAAAACGCATTCTTCTTCATCCGTCATTGTGCGCCATGGCTGCTCATGCGATCATGCTTAAGGGTTAGGCATCCTAGCTCCTCGTCATTGGCCCTCGATGTGGGAGCTGCCGGATCCTCGACCCGTCTTTCAGCCCGGGCGGCCCCCTAAATGCGGCATGCGGCCATGGGCTTAGGCAGAGCTTGAGCTTGCTATGGTCGGAGGCAGAGGGGACACACCAAGCACATGAGGTGACGAAGGTAATGAGGCATCAGGGGAGGCGACTTCGCCCCTGACAACGGTAGCGCGTGCTGTTGGACGCTTGGGGATGTCGTGACGGATGGAGGTGGGCCAGGGGCATCGCGCGAGAGGAGGAGGGGCGCTGGCCGAGAGGGAAAGGGAGAGGCGGGCATGACGCACGAAAATGTCTCGTGGAGTGCAGTTGGTCTTTCGCATCCACACGTCCCAAGTTTTAGCAATCCAATGTTGGATTAGTATATGTCTGGGTTTAGGAGAGAGAAATTTAGGTAAGTTGCTAAAACTTTTAGCTAGAAATCCATATAGCAATTCTGTTAAAGGTGTTTTGGAGCCATTTTTAGCAATTTTGGCAATTTTTAGGCATTACAATGCAATTTAGCAACTCTACTGACTTAAATGAAACATGACGATTTGTTTTAGGTTTCTTAAAAAAAACGATTTGTTCTAGATGGGAGCACACCCAGCTACCACATACTACTTCTTTCGTCTAGAAATATTCGAAAGTGTAAAGTTCACAGCCAGTCCCTAAACTTGTTTGGCTGTGTCACTTAAATCCCTCTACTTAGAAAATGCTAATTTGACATCCTTAAACATGTTCTGCTGTGTCACTTAGGGCTCTCTACTTATATTGATATCTCTAAACTTGTCTGGCTGTGTCACTTAGATCCCTCTACTTAGAAAATACTGATTTAACATTCTTAAACTTTGTTGCTGTGTCACTTAGGTCCCTCTACTTATATTGACATCTCTAAACTTGTCCGGCTGTGTCATTTAGGTCCAACTAGACTCAAACCTACCTGATATGAGCAGAATTAGCATTTAACATATACTTTTAAGATGAGTAATATACTTACTCTATTTGGAGGTGTAAGTTATCCGGTACAGTAGTTGATAAGACCCTAAGAAGAGTTGAACACTTAATATGGGTTTATTGCACTTTGAAAAGAAATAAAAATAATGTTGCCCATTGCCATGTGTGTCAAAAGTTATGTGAGCGAGTATTTGTGAAATCTAAAGTGTAACTACCAAATACGACAAATATATGTGAAATCTAAAATATGATGGTTAATGTTTACATCACTCTAAAAATATATGGAAAATTTTAGTTTATGAAAAACATGAAAAAATGTTAAAAATTTAAAGAAAATATCAATTAAGGAACCATCTTTAATCTCTGGTACCAATACAATTGCATGTAACAAGCTTATGTCATATCGGGTCAGTTTGAGTCAACTTGGACCTAAGCGACATAGTCATATAAGTTTAGAGATGTCAATATAAGTTTATGGACTTAAGTGACACAACAGAAGAAGTTTAAGAATGCCAAATCAACATTTTCTAAGTAGAGGAACTGGCTGTGCACTATTTGAAATATTACCATTCCTGAATGCTAGAGGACAAGTTAATCTGCTTAGGGCATGTTATCTCACTGTGAAATGATTGATGAAAAATGTATTCTCAATTTTTATCTGCACGCACGAAGAAAACACATACAAACATCCTACCAAACTGACCCCAAGTGAGCGCAGGGGTCGGCTCATGCACGGCCCGACATGGGCTAATTGTGCCCAACCGTTAGACATGGTAGGCCCAACTATAATCATGGCACATCAAGTGTATATAATAACATTTTAGTTTTTTTAAGAAGTAATAGTCGCATTATGGAGTTAAAATAGTGCAAATGGGCAGGCACAGAGCATGATCATTTTGGCACGGCCCAGGCATGACATGGCCCATCTAGTTTCGTGTCAGGCTATGTTTGGGCTGAGACTTTAGCCCAGTGAACGGCATGGCATGTCCCCTAAAGAAAATATTAATCAAAGGACGTGGTGATAGGCTGTATAATTTGTGGTTGGAAGTAGTACAATTAGCATCAACAATTTCTTTAGGGGAGGAGGAAGATACTTTGATTTGGCATTCCAATCTTGTGGCATATACTCCTCTCAATCTTTTGTATGTTATTGTTAATTTCAGAGGTGGGCAGCCAATATATACCCATGCTGTGTGGAAAAATAAAATTCCACCTAGAGTTCATTTTTCTTCTGGCTGTTGTACAAAAGAAAGTGCTCACTAGAGATAATTTAAGTAAGTGAAAAAAGTTAAACTGTGAAACATGCTTGTTCTGTTCTGAAAAAGAAACTACTCTACACTTTCTTTTTGATTGTGTTGTGGCTAAGAGAATGTGGGCTGACATCTCAAAGATTCTTGATAGGAAGATAGGTGATAACTTTGAGCCAATTGCTAGCCTGTGGCTTTGTGATAAATGTTTTGGTGTAGTGAATATGATTTCTTCTGCAGCCCTGGAGGGGGATGTGCATGATCTCAGATATGATCATTCTTATGGTGACAAACTGGCAAGTCCTATGTCCAGTTGGGAAACTGATTTTGCTGCTCCAGCATACTGCTGGATTGAAGGAGATGAGGAGAAGACCTGGCAAAATCTCGATGGGAGCGCTGAGCACGCCTCCTACACTACAGCACCTGAATATGAATGAATCCGGAGTGCGATAGTCTACTTTAGTTTCGCTAAGTGCATGAGTCATGAAGATGAGACGACCAGTGGGTCGTAAGGGTAAGTTGAACGACGTGGTTAAAACGAACTGTGCTGTAAACGTTTGATGCCCAATTGAAATATGTCCGGTTGGAGCGTCTTCTGGCACTCTAGAACTAAAAAAAAAAAAGAAGACCTGGTGAAGTCACATGAAACGGTTTGTTTGTTTTAGATGATTCGCCCCCTTAGACATGATACGCTCTCTTAGTCGAGGTGCAAGGCACCGCCATGACTTGACACTTTTGGCTCAGGCTCTTCTAATCAAAACGAGGACGCAAAAAAATAACATGTGTCAAATAAACGACAACTCGAGGAACTTCTTGTCCCTCATGTTTGGCTACCCTCCCCAACCCCGTCGCCTGCCATCTCACCGCCACTGTGCCCATGTTGATCGGCCCTCCGGCGAACTACGCCGCTGCCGCCAACCTCCACTCAATCTGTTCTCATGAGACACCCTAATGCGGATATGGTGGCCAAGCATAGTTTGATTGTGTGCAGTTATGTCCGTCCAATTCACGAAGGTGTGTGCATCGCTTCAGAGGATTCTGAACCTTCAAAAGTTGATATTTAGAAAGTTTATCAATTCTATTTTCCAACGGATCAAATCTCATGTTATTTGGAGCTATATTCAAGGAATTATGGTAATTTCAATGGATCCTGCGCTGGCTGTTAGGGAGACGCGCGAGGATTGCTAAAGAAAAGAAGTTCATGGTTTGCACGTCATTATTGGAACAAGTATGATATATATCTACGTGTTTCTAAATCTCTTAGAGACTTCCTTCGCAAGATATCAAGGGAGTCAAGGCTTCCTAACACGGAGTTGAATATTACTAAGGTTTTGATTCAGTTCGGATTGATTTCGTGACAGCCTGACATACCTTCAATAAAAAGTCCATATCTCCCACATCCGGACTCCGTTTTGGACATGTGAGTACTTGTTCAAAAGCTTATGTGATGGCCCACGTAATGGTTCAGGTTCCAGGCCCTATGTCGTTCCAGGCGCACCGTAATATTGCAGAGAATCCAATGGCAGAAAGTTTTTAGAGTCTAAGTTATGTAATAGAGGTTGTTTCCTATTTTATTTGGTCTTAGGAGTCTATATAAGTTAGGGGTGTGCATCCATGTAACTCAGACTCGAATTATGAATTGGTTTTAGCCATTTGCTACTCAGATGATGAGAGTCTCGTGCCTATTCTTCCTATGATTTGGCGCAACCAACATAGAGGGGGAATTGGGTGCTCCAATCAAGATCATGCTTGCTTTTCCGCTGAGATTAGAGGGTATGATATTTACCAACCAAAGATCCTTCTTACTTTTCCGCTGGGATTAGAGGGTTTGATGGTTACCCATCAAGATTGTGTTGCTTTCCCATTGGGGATTGAGGGTTCAATACTTATCACAAATCCTACGACGAGAAGATCGCGCTTCCTCTCCGTATCACACCCCCTCCCTCCCTCGTTAAGCACCGCCAGCCCTCACAACCTCCGACTGTCTCCACGCTAACCACTCAATATTGATGCTCCCGCTGCCTACTCCACCACATCCAACTATCAGGTCATGGCCACCAACCCAGATCCTCCCCCTCGATGGAGGTCATAGGAGGCACTCGAACCCCTAATCCACCCTCTTCTTCCTCTTCTCCTCTAGACGGGTTACGCTCGTTCTTCCGTCGCTCCGGCAGCATCACGACAAGGTGGGCGTTGGCTAAGAAAACAAGCTTTTCTCTTAATTTGTCTCACATGCAACTTCTAATAAATGTGGAATTGTGAGAATTAATTTTGTACTGTCAAGAACAATTTTTTCAGACAACTGCTGTCTATATCACTATACGTGCCCTAACGCGCTAGGTGAGGCTACGATAACGAGACCTCCTATACATAGAGCATCCTATGGTTATTAACTTATAGAACGACCCAATAGTCTATTAAATCCGAACAACCCAGCCGAACGTAACCGCCAACATTTTAAAACAAAGAATCAACGTTTCTCTAAACCTATGTCAACATTTTTCAAACATGATGTCAACAAAAAATGTTGATACTGTAACAAAAAATGTTGACATGTTACAAATAAAATGTTAGAACAGCACATTCAAAATGTTAGAAAACGGATTTAAAGAAAAATGTATTTGAAGTTTGTTTTTCTCCATCCTCCCACCAGCCCTAACCAAAAGATGACACATGGCGGTACCTCAACCTTCCTTTTCTCCACCCATAAGCATCTCAAACGTTGCAAGAATCTCAAACTTTGATCTATTAAAAATAAATTGTGACCCACCCTATATATAGGAATAACCCACGAGAGCAGGCGTCACCTGCAACGGGCAGCAGGCCGACCCGAGAAGATCGCCCAAGGAATGGTAGCTGGGCAGAAAGAAACAATAACACAGAATAATAAAAGTGACAATTTGTACACAAAATAAATGTGTCATGTGCATGGATGGGCCGGGGTCCTTCGGGCGAGTGAATTTTCTTCCGGTGATATTCATGGCAAGAAGAAGGGGGGGAGAGGGGGGGAGGTGGGGGGGGGGACGAACAATGGAAATGCGTCCCCGGCTTGCAACCCACATAGGTCACATCTACGGATGTGATCTAGAGCTTGAACGCCTGCTCTCAAATAGAAGAGGCTTCTTTCCTTTTTCTTTTTTTGACGTTAACATCTTTGAAGCAGTCTCCCCTTCTAATTTTTATATAAACTAGAAAAAATTTCCATGCGTTGCCACAGGCTGTCTGAAAAAAGACAAATAAATGTAATGAATCTCAGCTTTTAAACAAAATTGAATTTGAACCGTTCAAGTAAATGTCTGGAAATGATGCCATATGAAAAGGGAAAGGATTGACTTCGAGGTAAACAAAATACACAAGTGGAGAGCAACATGCTTTTGATAAATTCTGAAGACACAAAATGGTAAAACTGACAAGTAAAACCTGTCACTGCCTAATTGCTAATGTCTACTGATACCATTTGCAGTATTTACTTACACGCAGGAGAGCTGTGTATCTTTGTATTATAGGAAAAAAGAGACGGTCCATACAAAACCCCTCAAGCTAGGACCATTGCAAGAGGGGTGAACGCATACACTTGGTTTAACTTAAAAGTACACCAAAAAAAAAGACTTGACCCTAGAAAAAAATGGCACTTCTTATGCATCTTGATCAGTTACTCAGATGGTCGAAGGAAAAAAAAAAGGCAGCAGCGAAAGGGCTCACAGGCAGAGCATAACTGCTACTGAATTCCTACCTAAGTTGTTACCTCGTGCTGCAGTAATGTTCTCAAAGTTTATATCATTACACAGCAAAGCAGCAAGAACTGATCAGATGTTTAACATTGGTTACTTTTCACATGGTCAAGATGGATAAGAAGTGAAGGCTTGCTCACCACTCAGTTGATGCTACCATCCTCTGAGCTAAATAGTATAGCATCATTTTTTTTTTGTACTAATGGCATCTTTGATCTCTGCCCGACATGCAGAACACTTTGAACTACAATCTCTACCATTTTTGAAAACAGTTGGTCTCAAAACATGCCTAAAGCATGGCAGTGTCAAAGTTCCTTTATTCGATTTATTAAACTGTCCTCTTATTGTAAAGCTGAAATGATTTAGTAGGAAGGAATGAAAAGGAACATACGACAAAGAAATTCATTGCACAATCTATATTGAGCGAACAATGCAGTGCTTCATTTATTCTTTTAGCTCAACCCTTAAGGTTCGTCAAGCCTGATTCCTTAGCTAAATGGAAGTGGAACTGGACCAAGGAAAAAAAACCATTAGACAATTCAGAAGGATTGTTGTTAACCGTGTGAACAAATCAGATTTACAATTCATTAGACACTAACATTTTGGAACAAATAACTACTTTGTAGAAATGATAAATTACAGAGTCGAGGTTAATTGCACCACTGGAACAAAAAAAAATGGAAATCGTAGCAATGATAAATTAACAGATTATATTTTTCAGCTCTTCAGTATTAACAATTTGATCAAGAGAACTAAGACATCTGGCATCACAAAAGTACTAAAAAGCACAGCAAGAGTGCAGATTAACCTTCTCCTTATTTGGTGCATACTTGATATGTAAAATTAAGCACATCAAGTGCAAAAACGACACAACCTAGTGCAGTACCTGGTTTCGAAATTGACACCTTAGACATGCTATAATTTATTTACACGTCACAAGCTCTGGGTGCTGAGTAACCAATGACCGGCCAGTAGCAGATGAATCAACCCATGGTTCACATAAAAAGTTTTGCGACGCATTCAGATAACATTGTTGCCTTGAAATCAAAATTGACGACACCTAAAAAAAATCACAGAAGGAAACTGTTCCATAACTACGCTACTCCAAATTTATAATATGATTTTAAAGCAGACTGGAGGGACTGAGAATCTAATCCCAAATGCGTATAACCATTACATGTATAATCAATTTTCACTGCACAATCCTAAAATTCAATTGTAGCCACTACATACAACCTTTACAGACAACAGGTCGTATCCATGAACACTCAGGCCTACTCCAAGTCAAGGAAAAATTGTGAAGGTTTGCTGGTAAAAAGTACATGCATGACTAACTGAAACATTCTATCGAACAGGGGATGCTCCACGATTCCATGGAATAGGAAATGCTCGCGACGTAGTGCTATCAAGTGCAACCACTTTTCATATTTCGTAGTATATCAAAAATGACCGAGTACCATACAGATAGACAAAAGTCTCAAAAGAAAGAAGATCCTCCTATACCATCTCATTCTCATGAACTATCTCATTTCTATTTCTTCTTATTATTGCTAGTTAGACATGGAAGTTTACATCATAAAGTCCTTTTTGAAACGATTTTTTGTTGTTGTTGTTAACAGCTAAAAGATATGACTACCGCCTGTTTTACTCTGTGCAAGGATTCCAAAGTCCTTGATCTCAGTTTTATCAAATTTTCATCGTGGGTACTACTGTCCTACACAGCTTGACATTTCACTACAACAACTAATGTACAAGAACAAGCAAGTCTGCACCTGCCTTTATTATTGCATCACTTGGCGCTGTTTGACCAAAATCTGTATGTAGGGAAGCTCGTTCCAGGAGTCCGGTACTCCAGGAAGGGACCAGTGGCTGCAGTCCTGGTACACCTCAGGTGATTTCGTCTCCTGCACTCATCTTGTTCTTTCTATAGACTGAAGGTACACAACAGGAGTTTTCATCATATGGAGAACCTCCTCCAGATTGGACATCTTTGTTGGGTATGGTGTCAGGTACTTCTCATTTCATTTGTGATTGGCTCAGTCTCATGGTCACAACTGCCGACTGAATTCCATTGACCCCCACTGCATAAACATGATTATGCGCATTTAACATCAGTCACTCATCACTCATGTAGCACATTAGAGTTAACTTGCAAGGCTCACAAATAGCTCTACACACCTGAAATGAGATGCTGAGTAGACTCTGAAGGACACAGTTGGTTCTTGGGATCAAAATTCTAATAAAGCCCCTTGGCCCAGGTGTTAAGACGTCTCCGATAGGCATCATGGACATCCAGAGCTTACTATATACACCATCACCCTCTTGATAATAATTTTTCCTAGGGCACATTTTAGCATACTTAGAACGGTATACAACAAATAAAATGCAGAATGTATGAACTTAGATATTCAGTTAATGGGACAGGGCGTTGTATGGCTTACCCTAGAGCAGTTCTGTCGTGCGTCGGCCAGTGGCCAGTATTGAAGATGATGATTTCTGCGTCACCAGTGACCAGTATTGAAGATGATGATATCTGCGTCACTAGTGACCAGTATTGAAGATGATGATATCTACGTTCTTGTACTTCGGTAAAATCCGATGGATAATGTCTAGTCTGAGAGTTTCCCTAGTACCCTTGCCATTTCTTATTGGCGTCTCCAATTCCTGGACAAGGAAAGGGGACCGGAAGAATTCCACACTGCAATTATAGTCCTGAACAACATAAAGTTGCACATTGGTAATTCATTCTAATCCAGCACAAATAACAAAAAAAAAAAAATAGAACATACTAGCATATCTCTATCTGAAACAGGAGAGAGTAAGCACCCTCAGCCCTGAATTCGCTCCTGCCAGATACCTCAAAACTTTTCTCAGAATTCCTCAAGATACAAAATCAGGGATTCCCGCATGTTTCTGTTGAGCGAAATCACCGACAAAAAACAGTCTCTTTCCCCTCAACCTCTCCAACATATCAACTGGGTTCAACCTGAAACAAGCATCGAAGAAAATACCTTTCAGCAGTGTAACTCAAATAAGAGAATGACTATCTAACTCGTGGCACCGGTCCTTGGGGTAAAATATGGGCAAGTATGATCAACAGGTTTGGTTGTCTAAACCATATGCATCCGTTCAGTTTATATATAACAGTATGTAGAAAAATAAATTCTGAGGAAATTTCAGGGATCAAAAATCAAAATCTAAACCTTTAAGGAATCAGTTACAAGGAAAATCGGTTTTATCCTACCACATCTTACCAACCTGTGTATCAACCGTTGATCTAAATCAACCCTAGGCTGAAAACCGTCGGATTTCGAAGCGATGTGGACCCATTGCCAGAATCGTCACGCTTGTAAAGCAGCGTTACGGGGGCATGACGCCCAGCCTCACCTCTCAGATTGACTCCAACAATGGCCACCCAAATCCACCGTCAAAATGACCGAGTAGGTCTCCCTCTGCCTAAATACACTCAAAAATGTCAATCTCCAACAGACGCCCGAATTGCAAAAACTCCGGCAGCCGCCTCGCGCGTCGTGCGCTCGCCCCGCC
>LAPY01005386.1:0-18867 GCA_000970635.1 Eragrostis tef | reverse complement strand
CCCCCCCCGCCCCCCCTCCCGAAACCCCGGCGGCTGCGCCGCCGACTTCCCCTTCGCCTTCGGCAGCGGCAGCGGCGACCAAAGCGGCCACCCTTTGAGCAATCTCCATATCCGAATTTAGCAAGGTACGCCTCTCCTTCCCTCTCTCTATCCGACCGCCCCCCTGACGAATCGTCTCTTTCCCCTCCAGCTCGCAGCATCCACCGCCGCTGCCCCGACAGCCCCCTTCCCCTGCGGCCTTTGCGCCTTCCCTGGCGCCAGTGCCACCCGCCGCGCCGCACCTTCTCTTCCGCCGCTCAACCAGCCCCGCCCAACGCCCTCCATCGCCGCTTCTCCGCCCTGCTTTCCTTTGCCCCGCCCGCCCGTCGATGCGCCATCCTCCCTGCCACCCTAGGCGCTCCTTCCCAAATCAATTCACTGATGACAAGCAGACCCCATCCTGCCGCCGCTCCTGCAGCCCTGGCTGCTTTGCTAACGTTTTACGCTTACGATCCTGATTGTTTCTAACACAGCAAACACGCAGGTTGAGTGTGATATAGAGATGCTCTGCTCGGGCTTGAGTCATGGCCCCACATTACCAAGCGGCAACACTGATTGCTTCTCCATGCTACCCAGACGCCATCGCTTGGTCGAGTGAGAACCTGGTGGCCGTCGCCTCTGGCCACCTTGTCACTATCCTGGTGAGTGCAGCATAGCTCCATCATTCAGGCAGTTCATCTGTGGTGTGAAGTTTGATTTTGCACTTATCAAGCGTTGTTTCTTTAATATCCAAGAATCCAGATGCGCTTGAGGGGCCTCGTGAAGTGGTGGTGCTCCACCGTAATGATCCTTTTCCCATTGGAGTGGTGAACAGAGAAGGTAAGATTGGCCTTTACAGAAACGCAAAAGTGTTGCTCTTTGTTGTAAAAATTTTCATGTTACAAAGGTTCCTAGGTGTATTGATGGCGTAAGTGTAAATGTCACTGAAGTAGAAGGGAACTTCCATCTCAAGGTCCTTTAGAGTAGGATTGTGTAGTGAGGAAAATCTTATAAGATTTCAAACCTTGTCGGCGCTAGTTACTTTTGAGTCACCACAGGCAATTTGATTGCTTCTCCATGCTTATTAGGTGATGTAGTAGTTAAATGGGGGGCTGAGAGCACCAATGCCATGGTGATGTTTTATTGTACATTTTTATTTATTTATTTATTAGGAACAATAAAGATTGAATTCAACCATACTGTGACCAGAGTTTTTTCCCCCCACACTATCAATTTGCAATGGGGTCCTGTTCAAAGTAAAACAGAACATTGGTGGGAATTGTAGTGAGTAAATTGTCTTGCTAGCTGGAACCTTCAGTTTTACTAGTGAGATTCTACTCTTTCTTATATAAGGAGTAACATTTGCAACTACTATGAACAGTGCATTTTGCCATCCCAACCCGCCCGTTTAGTGTTCACCATCTAATGTAATGGCATTTTGCTTCCTATCAATGCAGTGCAGTGCAATGGGGAAATAACTCAATTCTGGCCATGTCGATGTATTATTCTTGTATCTGAAAATAATATTTTTGTTTTCAACCTTTGCAGATCTCTTTGAGCCATGTTTGGTGCCCACTTGCTTAGCACGTGATAATGAACCATGTGTCCGGTCAATTTCATGGTCTCAACAAGGATTTGCACCTAATTCGGGGTAAATCTTTGACATCCAATGCCAAGTTTGAATATTGTCTAGGTGTAAAGATTATTTTATAAATTCATTGGTTGATCACTCCCCACTTACAATTTGTTTAAATGGATGACCATTTCAGGTGTTTGCTGTCTGTTTGCACTGTGGATGGTCATGTGAAGCTTTACCGATCACCGATTTGTGAATTTTGTGATGAATGGGTTGAGGTAGGCATAGTTAAAACAACTCTGAATTTTGAGTTGATATTGATATTGCTGGTTAGTTAGTCGGAATGCCAATGGATTTCTATGTAAAACTGTTTTTTCTGGCTTGTTTTGCCTTAGGACACTGTTCCCGTGATCCTTGCATATCGGGACAGGGCAGATATAATTAGCTCATTATTAACTGCATAACCTATTTGCAGCCAAAGTTTTTGTGCTACTGGAATTTCTTACTTATGTTTCAATCAAAATAAATGTTGTGATTTGTAGTTTGAGTTTGTTCTTTCTTTAAGAAACATCTTTTTTGGCTCTCAATTGTATCTTGTTTATTCTATCCAGACCTTATTTTTCATATTTCATTACACTGGCGCTTTTGGAGCGTTATTTAACATTATGGTGCTAATCAGCTTCTTGCTTGGTGTAGGTAGCAGATATATCACAGCTGCTGTTTAACTACTACAAAAATATAAACTTTGGAGATGATGATATCTCTCATTTGACTTCTCAAGTATGATACCTTCCACAATCGCACTGAGAGCTCCATTCCATTTATTACTTTATAATATCTTTTCTGAATGTGTTTAAATATTTGCTTTCACATATCAGAAGAGTGTAAATGCTGAGCACACAGAGGTTTTAGGATGTACCCATGAATTGCAAGAACCCCTTTCCCGCAGGGGTCCTGGACGGAGAACAAAGAAACCGTCAAGGTAATGATACTTCTCCACTTCCACATCATGTTTCTGTAAGAAAGAAAAGATTTCCAGATTAACAAGATGATCTAAAGAGATTAGTTCAAGAAAACATATTTTAAGGTTTGTGTGTAGTGTTGCATAACATAATGACAGGTTAGTAGTTCGTGCGGAAAAAATGGTTTGAGTTCCAACAAAAATATCTAAATCTGGTCAGAAATGCCGCCTCTGAAATGTTCTGTTAACATTTTTCTCTAGTCTGGATATCGCTTGATCTCTGAAGGGAGCTGAGAGATATTATTTGCCTTCGGATTTTTGTTTCCTAAGTGATAAAAGTGTACCTGCTTTGTGAATGAAGTCGGGATAAATGGCCTTTAAGTATTAATTCATAAATTACACTCAGCATAGTTCGTTGACTTAGCATATTTCTAAGAATGTTTTGTTCATATATGTGGGTTGAGAAATAAGGGACGTTTTTTCTCTGTCCTGCTGATGTAGGCACGCGTCATACCTCAGCAGACGGAAGGCATTGGGGATACGATTCTCATTAATTTGCTAGTTAAAAGATAAAGGTATTCACTAGAGCAAAGTTATTCAGTTATATGGACCTCATGGATGGGCCTTTTGTAATCAATCAATCAATTGAACAATAAGAATTATTCCCCAAGAGTTTTAATCAGGGCATCTAAACTGTGGCTGTGACAATTCTGCTGCACTCTGGGTGCAAGCGGCCTTACCTCCTTACTACCACATTTGCTTATACCTAAATTCGATCCTCTACACATTCACACTTTTTCCACCACAATTGAGCTTGTAACAGTAATATCTGGCCCCCTTTTTTCTTGTGGGTTTAAATTGATATTGACAATGTGAAGACTATACATGCTCTGTTTCTGCTGTCATTCTGTTACTGTTGCTGCAGGTATTCTAAGTTGCCTTCCCCTGCATATCTCAATCTCATGTATCCTTCTTCTTCATAGTTTTATTGCAAGAAGCAAGTTTTCTTGCCCATTGTTTTGGAACCATATACTGTGCCTGAATTCATTTTCAAATTATTTTTGTAGGGTTGATGGTTATATTTATGATGACAATGAAGATGATTTGGATGCTATAAAGGATGCAGACTTCTCATTGAAGCCACACACTAAAGTAAAAAAGAGACCTTTGGAAAAGGTACTGTGTTTACATGTACACAATTATGCTGAAGATGCATGCGCCTTTTTTATGTAAGATAGAAAGTCATGTTCTTAAAAAAGGAGATAAATAATTATCATTCTGAATTGGAGATCTTTCAGAAGGTACTGCATGCACGTGTCTCTTCTTTATTTGAATTCATTTTATGTATAACACTGTATTTTATTTTTCTGGAATCGTGATTCCAGGTTGTAAAACAAGGACAAGGGCATGTAAATGGACAAGGCAGATCTCAAAATTGTAAAGCACCATTATCTTCCAATAAAGCCAACAAATCTCTCCCTCACATCACAGCAAAACAATATGCTTGTCGTGATGCACTCCTGTCTTCGCTCGTAGTTGCGTGGTCCCCTGTTCTGTCATCAAGTGACATGATTTCTTGTTTATCGAGGGACTGGTGCATTCTTGCT
This sequence comes from Eragrostis tef, assembly GCA_000970635.1. NCBI lineage: Eukaryota > Viridiplantae > Streptophyta > Magnoliopsida > Poales > Poaceae > Eragrostis > Eragrostis tef. The sequence continues at coordinate 14,705 of LAPY01005386.1, read as the reverse complement.
GTTGGCTCAAAGTCTGGGAATATTTCTTTTTGGAAAGTTTGTAAGCCCGACTACTACACAATAGATGTTGGCATGGTTTCCAGGGAGCCAATGCTCATTGGAGTTCTACAAGCTCATAAATCATGGGTCCGTGCCATAAATTGGGAAGCTTCCTCTGCGAGCTCATCAAAATTATCATTGCTTTTAGCAACTGGGTGTTCGGACGGAAGGTGAGTACAACTGCACCTATCATGTATTGTTTGTTTACATGGCTTTTCATCACCTCTTAATGGTTCATGATATAACAAAGTGATATTGGTGATGATCAAATTTATATCTCATATATTGAATATTTGTTTTCTTTTTCTCAAGTGTGAAGATATGGTCAGGTAATATTGAAGGATTATGTCAGTGTACAGGTGCAGAAAAGGTTCCTTTTGTATGTGTTGCAAAGGTGCGTAAGAAGCATCAAGTTAGTACAGTTCACATGTGACATCACACTAAACTATTTATGCTACAATCAAATTGATCTGCCAGCATGCTTCACTGTTTCAGTGCTTTCTGCTTGTGTATTTCATTCCAAATTTTTATTTGGTCAGATCACTACTAATTTACCAGCTCTGATCTCGTCAATGTCTCTGTCTGGACCTGCTCGGCTTCAACCTGATGTTAATTTGGCCATCGGAAGAGTATCTGGGTCACTAGAAACATGGATATGGAATACATGTAGCAACAAAATCGAGAATACCAGTGCATGCCATGCACATGATCAAGTGGTAAAACTTCATTTGATTATTTTTTAAATACAAGAAAAAAGGTAAAATGTCTAACATTATCATAGGTGACAGGTTTATCGTGGGGTTTGGATGGCCGTTGTTTATACAGCTGCAGTCAGGTTCGTTGAATTTTGACACCACTATTTGATTCCTGCTTCTTGATTAAAAAGTATGTTTTAGAACAGAAACTGGTACACCGTGTAGTAACCAGTTTGAATAATGTTGGGTCTTGTGTAGTTTAGTGTGCTTGTTTGTTGTTCTTGTGGTGTTCTTAGCTGTACTATCAGGGTGCTCTCCCATTCTCTTAAAGTAACGACATGCAGTCCTTCTGCGTGTTCTAGGAAAAAAAAAAGAGGTTTTGGGTCGATTGAAGCTGTTAAATTATTGTAAGTCCAAGGACTCAAGGTGAAATTATGAACAGAGATGTGGGGCGTGTGATGAAAATCACTTGAGCTGAAATACTAGTCGACCGCTTAAGCCACCTATGATGACCATTGTCATGGTCCTGACTCAGACTGTAAGTGGGGCGGGCTGCCCGCCAGCTACTGCTCTGTCTGCTAAACATCTTGGCGGGCTTAGTGGGCGCCGCTAATCAAATTGCTGCTGCCCACTTGAGCCCAGTGGGAACTGACGGGCATACATTCGTGGCGTTGCGGGCTCCAGCGGGCAAGAGGGCAATGCGTGCGTCCTTGCTTTGATCAACCTCCGCGGGTTCTTCTAACTAAGGCCTTCTTTTCCCATAATACACGACCACTAATGGTTAGAATATTCATTCACCATCTCAAAACAACGGACTACCACAACTAAACAGAGGAGAGAGAGGAGGGAGGGGAGGGAGGGAGGGAGGGAGATGTGCATGTTCTTCAAATTTCCAGGGTCTCTAAACAAAATATATGGTTCCGTTTGGCAAATTTTTCTTGTTGAATGAATTACAAGCAGAAGCTCATCTACAGAGCAATACGCTGACTCAGAACTTGCACGGTTGCGCCTAGTGCCACATACAGTGTTAATTACAAGTCTTGCACCTATTCAAGAAAAAAAAAGACAACTCAAAAAAAAAAAGGAGGCATAAGCATATGTGCAGAAGTATGATTCGTCAGGTCCAACAAACCAATAAATCGAGGTACAAGCAAAATAATTGCTGCACAGAAGCTCTTACACCTGCACCAGCAGTGTTAAAATCAAGTAAAGAGCAGCCTACTCAGGCAGAACATACTTATCCTCATTTAACTAGAGAGCTTAGCGATTCCTTGATTCTACTGAAAACAACACGAAGCATTAGAACTGCTTGTTGATCTTTCTAGCATTTAAAAAGCTTAACTGAAGCTTAGCAGAGAGTTAGAGATTCAGAGTAACGCCCATGGAAGAAAAAACAGGGGACGTGAGGAACCACAGGAGGAAGAGGAGCATACCTCGCTAGCGAAGACGGACCGGCGCCCCGCAGCTTCGCCGTGGTGGTGGTGGTGCTTCCCCAGTGCAACTTCGCCTTGGTAGTTGCCGGACAGAAGCTGCAGGAGATGCAAAGATGCTGCAGCACCGACCGCCAGTGAGCTAGGATTGCGGGTGTACGTGGGTGTTTGCGGGTAAAGCGGGCTTGTGTGTTTCGCAAGTCCCACTGGGCTTAGCGGCGCGGCCTGCTAGGAACCGCTTGCAAATTGCGGGTAGTCACTAGCGCCGCAAAGGAATTTTTAGTGGGGCGGGCCTAGCGGGCTAGTGGACAGGCCCGCCCCACCTACAGATTGAGTCCTGACCCCTTCTGTTCGACTTTCCTTGTTACTATTGTGGACATCAACATTGTCTCCAATAAGCGTCTTTGACTATCACTTTATCTAATACTTGAGAGTGAAGAGTACAAAAAAATATGATAAATGAAGTAATCAACTACTGCTGTTTTGATGTAACAAAACAGCTCAATGTATATGCATGGTCAGAATATTGGAAAGCCGATTGCATGCATTTTATGATGGTTGGCTGAATGCTGGTGACTATGGGATGCCCATCCGCTGCATTCTAGGCTGTTATGTTTTTTTTTTCTTACCGTGCATACTTTCAGTTCACGCGTCTTGATATTTATAAATGTAATGTAATGACTTGAAATGGTTATGGCTTGTCTTAATTGTTTATTTTCTTAACAAGTCCATGGTTTTCAAGCGAGGATACTACTGCACACACTGAATGTCTCTTAAAAAATTCTAGACTTCACATGCTGAGAGTTTCACCCGCACCATCTCTTAAATGTTTCAAAATTCTCAAGATTTGTGTTACTTTGCATACGCTTACATTTTGCTTCTTTTTTCAGGACAATTCTGTGCGCTGTTGGATCTCTCACGGAAACAGAGCATTCATATATGCGGTCAAGAGTCTCCAAGCTTATCAGTGACCAACTTGTAGGGATCCGACATTTTATGGTCGTTGAAGAAATTTGAAACTGGTGAAAAGGCAGTTGTCTTATGGGATGTCATAGCTGCATTCCAAAGGCTCAATAAATCTGCACCTGCCTATATGGGGACTTTGATGCATAAATGGGTCTCGGATTTGTTTTCAGATGGTTCACACCATGTTTCTGTCAATGCCTCGTCATATTTGAGGCATGATGCGGTGTTCAAAGTCACTTTGCGGAAGTTACACTTACTGAACATAATTTGTAGAAAAGTTATGCTCAGAGATCATGATAAGGAACCTGGTGCAGAAAATTCTAATGCTACAACTGATTTCTGGAATGATCTTCTAGTAACCAGTGAAAGAGAGGTCCAAGAAAGGCTCGTGAGTTTCACCTTTCGTGTGCTCCTGAAAAGAATGTCATACTTTCTTGAGGGTGGATCTGTTGTAAACAACTGGTTTCCTGTTGGAGTTGCCCAAATGGATTCTTGGGTATCTATGACTGAGGGAGAAATGCATAAACAGCTCAGGTCTCTGAGACGTAGGATCCAAAATCTAGGAAGCAGGTACATCTTACTAACTTAACTGGTTATCTATCAAGCTAATTGCATTCATGAACTCCGACATATATAGCTCAGTTTCACGGACACTCGATATACAACAACAAAAACCTTTACACCCAAGCCAAAAAAAAAACGTCTAACCAGTAGACTGACTTCTCATCAGAGAAATATTTTCATTGAACTGTAAGATGCACAACTTAGTTATTTCCCTCTTGCAGGATCAGCTCAGTGTGCGAATACTCGGTTGAAGAAGCCTGCACCTACTGCTCCGCCCTCGTCCCCTTTGAGTCGCCTGATGTAGCCACTTGCAGCGGCAACAATCTATGCGCTTGTCCGTGTGGCAACAACATGCTGATAAGATGCAGGGCATCTATGCGCTTGTGCTCCGTTCTGCAGCCCGTGTGGCACTGCGTGTGCTATGGAGGGATGGTCGACAAGCTGTTGCCGGAGTCGTTCTTTACTATGCCGGCGTCCACTTTGGACGCCAACTACGACGACTCTCTTGATTTGTCGGCACCAGCCGTCCCACTTTGCCCCTTTTGCGGGATTCTTCTTCAGAGGTCGAAGCCGGAGTTTCTGATGTCCGTCTCGCCGGTATAGATTAGTATTTACTGGGCTGGCAGCCTCCATTTCTAGCCTTAGTACATTAGTTTTAGTTGAGGCTGCTTTTAGTCCGAAAGTTTAATCTGGGGTGACATAAGCATGTAGGTGCTCATTTGATTTGTGGCGCCTGTATGATTGTGCCTAGGCATAGTTTTGATCGTGCAACTTGGCACCTGTTTGATTCCTCTTGTTTGCGCGATCAGTGCGCCCTGGAATATTAATATAAAACAATAAACGTGGATTATTGGTACCAGCCAGTATATATTCCGCAAGGCAGAGCTGGCCGTTGCCACGCGCGCCGTCACCGGCTAGGCTAGCCTGGCTTCGCTGGAGTCTGAAATGGTAGGCGGACGCCGCCACTGAACTGAACCTTTCTTGCGTTTGCAGTCGCAGCAGCCAGCGGAAGCAGCGTTGCTCACCACTGCAGTTTTGTCCTGGCGCGAGGACGAGACCAAAGAAGCCAGCCATTGGGTCGGGTGCGTCCGGCGCAGGGGCCTTTTCGCATGTTGACCGCACCATCGCATCAACTAACTCCCATCATCTCCGGGGGCTCCCGTTCAGTTCAGGTGCTCCTCCTCGGCTCTTCCGATCCTTCTCCTTCCCTGAGTTCTTTCTTTGGCCCCAGCCGATCGAGAACCGCGATCTCGTAGCCCTCCCCCGTTGCCGGCGTTCAGTTTTAGTTGGATCCAATACGGTGGGACGCCATGGTGAAGGACAGCGAGTACTACGACATCTTGGAGGTCAGCGCCGACGCCTCCACGGCCGAGATCAAGAAGGCGTATTACCTCAAGGTGCGTCAGTAATGTAATATCAATTGTATCCCTAATCGAAGGTTGCAGTGCGTTCTCATTTCGTGATTTCAAATCTGTTTGCCATGTTTTGGTTTTTCAAGGCCAAGCTGGTGCACCCGGACAAGAACCCCGGCAACCCTGACGCCGCACGGAAGTTTCAGGTACGTATTGTTCCTTCTCCTGCTCCACGGTGTTACCTGGATTTTTTTTATTTTTAGTTCCCCGTGTTCCTAGCTTTGTGAATGGAGAGAGGTAAGTTTGATGTGGCTACAGAATTAGGCTGTCAGAGCGGTATAACTGTGCGGGTTTATTCATATGACAAAACCAATGGGATGGTCCCTCTGCAATGTGTTCTGTTTCCGACGATATTCCTATGCTACCTTCTTCTACAGTATTCTTTCCATGGCATAGAAATAACGCAAAAGCTAAAAACGCATTACACAAATGATTTGGGCACTGGCAGACCTGGTTCCGGTCTCTTCATTTAATTGCATCAGCTCTGTAGACAGGTGGTTAGCTTGTTACGAACACTGACTTTGAACTGTGTGCTTTTACTAGGAACTAGGTGAGGCCTATCAGGTCTTAAGTGACCCGGTAAGAAAGGAGTCTTACGATAGGCATGGAAAGGAAGGGCTTCCCGCGTAAGTCCTAAATTTAATGCAGGTTTATCTGCATACTTCTACTGTTCTGCATACTTCTACTGTTCTACTAGTCTATGGTGTCCCTATGTTTTTTTTTTCTCGAACACATGGTGTCACTAAAATGCTTTTGTAATATTTCAGAGATAACATGATTGACCCAACTGCTGTATTTGGGATGCTTTTTGGGAGTGATTACTTTGAAGATTATGTTGGTCAGCTCGCGCTAGCCTCTGTTGCGTCAGTTGAGATTGAGGAGGAATCAACTGCCCCAGAGGCAAGGACAAGGATTCAAGAGAAGATAAAGGTAAATTGATCCCGTGATGATAGATTATTTTTCTTTCAAAAAACTGATAGATTATTTTGTTAACACAAATCTCCTTCGGTTTGGGTCTCCTAACAAAGTGTGATAAGCTAAAGTCTGTTATGGCATTGGACCAAACACGTGTCTAAGAATCTATGGCATGACTAACGTGTGACGTAGTGTGGTTAACAACCAAACGAGCCCTTAGTAAGCTTACATCTTCGTAACTTCTCTGAGCTCCAGGAAGTTCAAACCGAGAGAGAGCAAAAACTTATTCAGAGCCTAAGGGATCGTCTGCAGCCGTATGTTGATGGGCAGCAAGACGAGTTTGGTTTATGGGCAAATGCAGAAGCACAGCGTTTGTCTGAAGCTGGTAAATCTAAGATCCTCTTTTGGTACTTGTTCATGATGAATATAGACTGTAATTTATTTTTCGCTTTGAATTTCTGTCTGTGGCTCCTTCCCAACTATTGTAGTATACACAGAGATTATTTTTCGCACCTAAATTCTGAATACTATGCATAATTTTATTATAAAATATGATATTTTTTCAGCTTTTGGTGAGGCTATGCTTCACACTATTGGCTACATTTATGTTCGACAAGCAGCGAGGGAACTTGGAAAAAGTAGATTATATATGGGTGTGCCATTTATAGCTGAGTGGGTAAGGGATAAAGGCCACCATGTAAAATCGCAGGTTAATGCTGCTGCAGGTACATCCTTTGCATGGTTCCCTTATTTCCTTTATACAGTTGAGAGTCTGATGCTTCAGTGAATTATTTACCCCAATTATAGGCGCAATTGCTCTAATACAGCTACAAGAAGGGATGAAGAAAATTGAGGAGGGTGAGAACAAAGAAGAGCAGCTTATGAAGAGTATTGAAGAGAAAAAAGATGCAATGCTTAATTCTTTGTGGAAGATTAATGTGGTCGATATAGAATCAACACTTTCACGTGTCTGCCAAGCGGTAAGCACTTCCTTAGGGAAAATACTGTCGGAAAGGAGAAACGTCTACTGGATTGGCTAGCCACAACACCTTGGTGCTAACCAACTTAAGACTCCTCAACACTTTCCATAGTTATTCAATGATGTTTACTATACCATACCATGTATATAAGCCCATAATTCCTGTGTTACGAATAATTCAAGTAAATGAGTAATGCTGCCACCCACTTCACCTTCCGTTACCTATTTCTTTTTTCTTCCTCCAGGTTTTGAAAGAAAATAATATTTCCAGAGATGTTCTGAAGTTGCGAGCAAGAGGATTAAAAAAGCTTGGGACAATATTCCAAGTAAGTTTTCATTTAGCATTTTTTTTTTCTTTTGTCCAGCTGAATTCCCACGACTCAGCATGGATTATAACTTACTTAATTACTCTGATGTTCACAATCTTTTTTACCTCCTTTTTTGTAATTAGGACTGAAGAACGTTTAAATGCTTTGTTGAATAAATCTCAATACTAACGTAAAAACACCGATGTTCAACTAGAATTTAAACTGGTGAAGTGGTCCTGGTGTCTTCATCTCCTCATCAACCCGTTAAAACATATCATTCAAAATTATAGAGTAAATTCAACGTTTATATATCTGATAAAGATTCTTGTTAATTGAGGTATGTTGTTTTAGTAATATTCCTTGTTCATTGATTAATCCAACCTACAAACGTCAAAAAATTGCTTCTGGATAATAGGCTATCATGGTTCGTCATGTTTTATACAACGAATATGAAACTGATTTCGAATGGCAGTCTTAAGCCACCATAGAAACAAATTTGCTTGCTGCAAATTTGTATGTTGTTTTTGTTTTACAGTTTTAAAATAAATATGATCGAAGAGCGAGTCAAATCTGAGTTAGGTAGCCCACCGCTAGCCTAGCCAACCAACGCTAAGGAGTTAAACCTGGTTTTTGTCTTAGATTAACTAGCAGCCATAGAAAACAAATACTTGAAACTACTTCATTGGTCCTCAATTTGTTTTCCTTCTCCGGGCAAGTAATTAACAGAAACTTGCTCGTTTTTTTTTCTTTTTTACACTACACCATATCTCCTTTCCCGTTTTCCATGGAAATCCAGGATGCAAACGGTAACGAGTAACTTCGAACTCCCTTGTAAAACCAGGGCGCAAAATCAGGCTACAGGCGCGAAAACAGCCTGCGTGTTGAAGATGGCACAGAAGAAGCGACACCGTCGCACTGAGGACAAACCTGGATAACCCTGCTGCCGCTCCTTCATCCCGAGCGCCGACCACGGCTGAAAGGAGCCAGTGTTCTTGGTTTGAAGATTTTGTATAAGTGCGGAGCATTCTTCATTCTTGGTGTATACTGTATTCGCTTTAATGCAATGCAATGCAAAAATGTCGAGAAAAATAACAGTTATTTTGGATGGTTGCGGTCTGATGCTCGAAATGTCTCCTTCCGGTGAACATTAAAAAAAAATGTCTGGCCGACTTGTGCCTCGTACAATGTGAATGCTCACGTGCTGCTACGTCGTCACCAAGAACGTTCCAGACCAAGCAACCGTGGCGCCGCTGTGACACGCGCCGCGCTCTCGTCATTACGCTCTTGCATGCGCGCCCGCATGTCCTCTGCACATACCGGCCCGTCGCCGTGTTCCTTGTACCTTTATACTTTCTCTGTTTTTTAATATTTATTATTTTTGACCAAGCACGTAAACCAACGTAATTATTTGGTAAAAACATGATGACCAAAATGCTCCTGCCAGCTCGTTTGATGAGACACGTGGAACCATTTCATCCTTTAGCTTAGTACTTGCCGTTCAAAAATCTTGCCCGTGTAGTGTTCAGTTCAAATTGTCTTGGTCGTCCGAATAAGATTTTGAGTTTTGTACACACAGCCCACTAAGGTGTTGGGTAGGGTACCAAAGGCAAAGAAGGAAATTTAGCAGTGGAAAGCGTGCAATGACAAGTATTTGTAAACTTTTATTTCAGTCTAAAATGATAGTTATTGAAAAACAAAAGAAGTATATGCGCGCATTGATACCGCCAACATCATCCCCTACAACAAGAAGACAGAGCCACCGACGCGCAGGCACAGGAGGAGAGGAGAGGAGAAGCTAAGCAAGAAAATTCAGAGGCCGAGGGGTACACCAGGGAGTACGGCCACCCGTATCCGCGCGTCGACAAGTATGGGAAGCCGGTGCCACCGGTGGACCAATACGGCAACCCCATCCCGAGGGAGACGCCGGCGCCTGGACTGGGCGACACCGCTCAACTTTATGACACATGCGACCCAGTGGCGGCGGGCGGGGCGTACCCGCACGATGGCGTGAGAAACGGCGTCACTGGCCCAGGTGGTGCGGCGGCATCTATCTGAAGCACTCGGTAAGTCCGTATGTTGTTGATCGAAGTGGCATGTTGCGGAGTTGAATTGGAATACCAACAAACTAAAAAGGCACATATAAATTTCGAAAGAATGAAATGTACATTTGCGATATATATACATATATATATGTCGCGAATATTAAAAAAGAAGTACAATTGCGATGAAAGCATCCTTTTAATAGAACTAGTTGTACATGAATAATTGATTACATTAACTCAAATTTTTCCTCTTCTTAGACATCGTGCAACTTTTCCTCTCACGCTTACACCTTGAATCACTAATTTCGCAGGTGGCTATGTAGCTGTAATATGGGGGCAGGTGAGATCTCCACCATACAACCTCAAACTTGCCCTGTGGTGTAATGCTTCCCAACATAACTTCATCAAGGTTTATTTTGGGAATATCCTCATGAGCAAATGCTACTCTGTGACGTTCCTCAACTAGGAAATACTGAGATACACTAGATATTTTTTTTGACGGAAAAGATACACTAGATATTCTACTTATCACAAATTGTCTCTTTTCCATCCTAGTATCAATTTGATTAAGACTAAACGTAAGCCTGTTATTCTTCACGGTTTCTTTAACGCCTGCGAGAATCTTTCGCCAGTGTAGTGTGCTCACGTCAGCTTTTAGAAGGCTAGCAATATTTTTTGAATTCGCAAAAGAACCACTGAAGTCACTAAATGCTTCATTGTGGGAATAGTATTCCTCAAAAATCTCCATTGCTAGCGATGCCATCTTGGGTTGGTCTTCAGGACACGTGCTTCCAAACACAAGCACCTTGAAGAAGTACCAACATGCTTCTCGAGGCAAAAAGTCCAGCCTGAGAGCATGTGTAGTTCCAAATTCTTTGATTTTGTCTGACCGACTCGTTATAATGATTTTACTGCCACGGGGAAGGCAACTCTGAGAAGCAGAGAACAACCTCTTCCATGAACCCTCATCAACATCCCCGTCTAGCTCAATTATAACCAACATTTTTCCTTCACTCTGGCAGCTGTTATTATGCTTGAATATGCCTCCATCCTTCAGGGCGCGCACTTCCTCATCTTCTATGATCTTATTTCCACTGAAAAGGACAATTTGAGAAAAGTGATCACGCACCCTTTCGTCGCAGCAGACATGCTCGACAAATGTGCTCTTCCCAACTTTCCCTTTACCAATGATTGGTAGGACACCTAGATCGTGTGCACTTGTAGATTCTCTATGCAACAAAAAGCGGATGGTCTGTTCCATTTCTTTATGGCGAAAAAGCATGCATTTTTCGAGTAACAGATCCATGCTATATGGTTGACGGAACATTGGTGGATAGTTCCTTAGAAAAGTTACAAACTCACGCATGTCAGAAACAACGCTTTGTATGCAATCAAGCATCTGTTTTAACTCCTTTTTGCCATGTATGCTGCTACCAGAGAAAGGGGTAAGCTTGCCTGGAATTGTTACAGACGGTGCCAAGGACTGGCTCCCGTTATGATCGTTGTCCTTCCAGTCGCCACGACCAAGGTACCTGAATTTGTCCAGCATGTAGTAGCCTTTGTACATATCTTCTCTCATCAAGCTCAGTTGTCGAAGCATCCCTTGGTTTGTGATGAACCTCCCCTCAGCCTCTTCGATGGTCATGGCAACCCGGAGCAGAGCCCGCTCTAGTTGTTGCAGGATCTCTTCCTTGGACTGCCCTGTTGTCACAAAATATTTGTTGATCAAGAAGGATATGCACCTGGTAACAAGTTCGCCTAACGCGGCAGAAAATAGCTCGGTCTTTGGAGCCATCTTCACAAGATGGGACTGCAAGTGCAATGGATGTGGATGGAGAATGGTGAAGCAGAGTGCCCAGCTGTTGGATCAATGAAGTCTGAGTGTTGGTAAAATGTATGTTTATAGGGTTAGCAAGTAGCCAAGTTGGACAGGAACCTGTCCCTACAATGGGAAAAAAATATGAACAAAGGTCCCTAGAATCAGGGTTGTTCCTGTCTTGAACAACCTTTACAGTTTACGCTGTGCTAGGTTGCGTTCGTTTCCAGCCCTCTAAATTTTAGACATGTCATATAAAAAATAATTTTGTCATTTAAGAGTACTAAATAAATTTTAATGACAAAATATTTTTACTAATAGGTGTTAATTTACGAGATGAATCTAATGAGCCTAATTAATCTATGTTTTGAAAGTAATCATCTTCTAATCATAGCTTAGTTACCTCATTAGATTCATCTCGCGAATTAGATCAGGGTTCTAACTTTATTTAATACTCTTAAATGACAAGATTTTTTTTATGTGATCCTTTAAAATAATGCAGGGATAAAAAAGAAGGAAATATTACCACGTTCGTACATGCTGAAGTCAAATTAAACTTGATACCATTCGTCAAAGGACGATATACCTACTCTATTTTGTTTTCTTTCATATTTTTGGAAGTTAAATTAAGTAGGAAATCTAGCCAGCCAATATTGACCAAACGGACACCAAGATCGTATGCACTTGTAGATTCTCTATGCAACAAAAAGCGGATGGTCTGTTCCATTTCTTTATGGCGAAAAAGCATGCATTTTTCGAGTAACAGATCCATGCTATATGGTTGACGGAACATTGGTGGATAGTTCCTTAGAAAAGTTACAAACTCACGCATGTCAGAAACAACGCTTTGTATGCAATCAAGCATCTGTTTTAACTCCTTTTTGCCATGTATGCTGCTACCAGAGAAAGGGGTAAGCTTGCCTGGAATTGTTACAGACGGTGCCAAGGACCGGCTCCCGTTATGATCGTTGTCCTTCCAGTCGCCACGACCAAGGTACCTGAATTTGTCCAGCATGTAGTAGCCTTTGTACATATCTTCTCTCATCAAGCTCAGTTGTCGAAGCATCCCTTGGTTTGTGATGAACCTCCCCTCAGCCTCTTCGATGGTCATGGCAACCCGGAGCAGAGCCCGCTCTAGTTGTTGCAGGATCTCTTCCTTGGACTGCCCTGTTGTCACAAAATATTTGTTGATCAAGAAGGATATGCACCTGGTAACAAGTTCGCCTAACGCGGCAGAAAATAGCTCGGTCTTTGGAGCCATCTTCACAAGATGGGACTGCAAGTGCAATGGATGTGGATGGAGAATGGTGAAGCAGAGTGCCCAGCTGTTGGATCAATGAAGTCTGAGTGTTGGTAAAATGTATGTTTATAGGGTTAGCAAGTAGCCAAGTTGGACAGGAACCTGTCCCTACAATGGGAAAAATATGAACAACTTTACAGTTTACGCTGTGCTAGGTTGCGTTCGTTTCCAGCCCTCTAAATTTTAGACATGTCATATAAAACATAATCTTGTCATTTAAGAGCACTAAATAAAGTCTAACCACAAAAACTTTTTACCGATGAGTATTAATTTACGAGATGAATCTAATGAGCCTAATTAATCTATGTTTTGTTACAGTGATGCTACAGTAATTATCTTCTAATTATAGCTTAATTACCTCATTAGACTCGTCTCGTGAATTAGATCAGAGGTTCTACAGTCAGTTTTATAATTAAATTTTATTTAATACTTTTAAATGATAAGATTATTTTTTATGTGATCCTTCAACATAATGCAGGGATAAAAAAAGAAGGAAATATTACACGTTCGTACGGACATGCTGAAGTCAAATAAAACTTTGATACCATTCGTCAAAGGACGATATACCTACTCTATTTTGTTTTCTTTCATATTTTTGGAAGTTTAATTAAGTAGGAATCTAGCCAGCCAATATTGACCAAATACAGAGGTATGCGATATCAGTTTTATTAATGAGCACTCAAAGCCGCCACGGCTGACGTATACTGGAATTTATTACTCCACTAGAACGCTCCACATCTCACGTTCCGTTCTCTAGTTTCCTGTCCATAAATGGCCTGGAGATAAATGAATGTTGAAAACCAGGTGTTGACCAACAAAAGTGACATATTCTGACGACCCGGGGAAATCGACCCTTTCATAGGCTAAATAGAAAGGCCAACTGAAATGATTCTTCAACTGAAGAAGGTGCCATTGCACTAACCCAATGTTGAATGTCCTCTCTCAACCGTGCTCTTTCAAACCGCTCCAAATAATCCTCCACTTTGCTAGTGCAGAGCGGTTTATACATACTGATCGATCATACCTCTTTGTGAGATGTTTTTGTTTTAACCTTTAAATAACATCTTAAATCTGACAGGACAGGAGAAGCGAACTCTCAAACCCAAATGGAGACGCTTCCTGCTGCAACGGGTCCCTATCTTTCGTGATCAACTAGTGCTCTAGTTGGACAAAACCACTGTGGAGAATTTATAAAGGATAGTATATATCTGCAGGAATAGTTGGAATGACAGCTCTTTTCTTACATATCGACAAACGCTTTTCAAACCTTGACTGTAGCGAAGAATGACATTTAAGTTTTCACATTAAAAAAAAAAGAAAGAAAGAAGAAGATTGGTATTCAAGCAGGTTCAGAAGAACAAGTCTATATGAAAGATGGAAGCTTAAGCAGGCAAGAAATTTACACTTCAAGTACTAATTTTTAGATCCATGAAGTTGAAGATTTGATTTTGACCAATACATGGTTGCCGCTATGTCATCAAATTACTACTCCATTCGTGTCAAAATAATTGACGCTTTTGACTTTTAACTTGTTTGACCGTTGTCTTATTCAAACAAATTATATATACAAATATTATTTATTTATTTATAACTTGTTTTATTAATAGTGATACTTTAATCATGACATGTTTATTTTAGTATTTATACAAACTTTTTGAATAAGACAGATAGTCAAACGTGACGTCTAGAAGTCCAAAACGCCACTTTTTTTGGACAAAGGGAGTACTTGTTAATTCTAATATAGTATGTATTGTTACAGTACAAACACTCTCTTGTAGTCTTACCCTTATTTACAATTTCCTGAAGGGATTCAATCTCATTTTATTTCTTGAGTTTCCATTGGTAATCAGAAACCACAACAAGCCATAATCCTTTTCTATTTCCTTCGTATCAGTTATTCAATTTCTTTGTGTGCACCATCGTGTAATCTCTCCGTCCCAATATAGTTGGCATTTTAGCCCTGGGCACGGAGATTAAGAAAGGTGGGAAAAGGTGGGTGCACAGAAAACGAGTAGGAGATAGATAGAGATAGAAGGTGTATTGAAAAGAGAGAAAGGTGTCTCAGGATGTGAGAATGCCAAGTATTTTGAGAAAACATGGTTTGGCTACGATGCCAAGTATTCTGAAACGAGGGGAGTAGAAAATTCCTACGCCTTCTATTACTACCCTCTCCTGTTTTAAATATATGACATCGTTGACTTTTTTGTTATTTTGATCATTCGTCTTATCTATAAATATT